>VZQC01015508.1:2173287-2251972 GCA_009823505.1 Rhizomys pruinosus
CAAAAAAAAAAAAAAAGAAAAGAAAAAAGAAATATGACAATGTTACTCCAAAACAGATTTAGTAGAGGATCTAAGGCCAATAAGTTATAGCTGATGAAGATGGTAATCATGGTGTTAGATATAATAGAATAACCTTAATCAACTACTCTTTAGAAAGACTTCAGTGTCATTATCATTCCCATTTAAAAATAGTGGCATCAGCCTGCCTAGTTATACATGACTTAAGGCTACTAATACTAACTGCAGTATGTAACTAATATTTGCTTAATGCTTTTTTTGGCTAATTTTATCAATTAGCCAATACCAAGAATTGAATTTGAAGACTGAATAATTTTATAAAGTTCAGTGTTTGAACAGACAGCCTGGCCATCACTCTCTTTTGGATATGGAAACCTTACCTGACGACATTTCTAGATTGAAGGCATCCAGGAGTTTGGGCAATAGTTCTTGCAGTTCTTCTTCCAACTCATTATTTCTTTCATTGATGTGAACTGTCTCTTTCCTTTCTAAAGGTGTTGGAGTAGGACAGCTCATTTCATCAGGAAAAATCTGAAGATTGTCTTGCAATCTCTCCTGACAAGCGGGTGGGGAGTTCTCGCTTTCCTTCAGTATCTTTTGTACATGGCTTTGTGCCCTGGTGCTCTGCAAAATAGGTTCTGGTGGTTCCGAGTCTGGCAGAGCTTGCCCTGCCATTGCTTGCCTTTCGTAACTTGTGCCAGCCTCAGCAGCGTTAGGAAGAGGCTTCCGTTCTGGACCATTCCCTGTGACACTATTGAGGTAGGAAGAGCCTCTTCGTCTCCAAAACCTATTATCAGCTGAAGACTGGTCATTCTTGGAATCCATATTGTGAGAGGCAGATGAAGGATGGAGTGGCTGTAACATTGTCTGTGTAAAGAAAACCTTATTCATGAAGAAATTGCTATTTTACTTTTTCCACAAATACATTAAAGTTCAATATTCAAAAGGAGATGCTAATGCAACTTGCTTCTTTTCCACTCTCAGTATGTTATTAATTTTATTTTATGCTATTATTTCAATATCAATCTAAAACTGTAAGAACTGGGACTCCTCAGGTTATAAAATATCAAAGAAATAATTCCAATGAATTTGGGAAAAATCAGGATTTGAAAAGCTTTGAGTCTAAAAGTGTTAAAAGGAGTTTCTGAAAACATAAACATATGTCGAATGAGTAAAATTATTACAACAAAACTGCTCATAATTATCTGTCTAGGAGGTGTATCCCGAGGGACTTGAAGGAAAGCTGGAGGTATAGAATCTAGGGATGTGTTCTGTGTTAAGCACTGTTCTCAAAAGTCTGGCCCAGGGACTCTTGGGATCCTTAAGACCCTGATAGGAATCTGTGAAGTAAAATTATTTCCAGAATCATCGGACTGTTCATTGCATTGACATGTACACGAAGAGCTTGAAATCAGCAGTAAGTGCAGCTGACAGTGCCTCATCAGGAACCCAGGCGACATCAACACACCAGGCTCATAGGGAACTTTTAACCATCATACACTACAAGTTAAAAAAATATATTGGGAGCTAGAGAGATGGCAGTTTAGAGTGCTGACTGTTCTAGTAGAGGGCCTGGGTTCAATTCCCAGCACCCACATGGCAGCTAACAATTGTCCTAATTCCAGTTCTAGGTGATCTGACGCCTTCTTCTGACCTCTGCAGGCACTGCATGACATGAGTGCTCTTACACACATGCAGGCAATACACTTGTACACATAAAAAATAAAAATAAAGGGCTGGAGAGATGGCCTAGGGGTTAAGAGCACCAACTGTTCTTGCAGAAGACCTGGGTTTGATCCCCAGCACCCACATGGCAGCTGAGAACCATCTGTAACTCCAATTCCAGGAGAACTCCAGTTCCAGGGGAATTCGACACCCTCTTCTGACCTCCGCAGCATTGCACAACATGGGTGCACAAACCTACATGCAGACAGTACATTCATACACATAAAAAATAAATAAAATTTAAAAAGTGATATTTAAAAAAATTCTAAAGCATTTAAAAAATAAAATAAAATAAAAAATTTAAAATACAGCTTTGCTTAATATCTGGTAGAATAGCAGAAGTTCTTAATTCCCTTAATAGCAACTTATGCCTTTTAAATCTTGCATATGGTGAAATGGGAAATGAGCTTAACACACTTCAGATGCTTTGTGAAATATAAATGTTGCCTCTGTATGATGAAGACTGACAGACTACAGTTATTCAGAGTTGGGTATTTGGCAAGGATTTTCTGGGGGGAAAAAAAGAACAAAGTAAGCCCGCCACTGCAAAGAAATTTATTTATTTATTTATTTATTTATTTATTTATTTATTTATTTGTTTATTTATTTGGTCTTTTTGAGACAGGGTCTCCCTGTAGGCCCAGCTGTCCTGGAACTCACTCTGTAGACCAGGGTGGCTTTGAACTCACAAAGATCCACCTGCCTCTGCCTCCCAAGTGCTAGGATTAAAGGTGTGTGCCACCACGCCCGGCTAAGAAAATTATTAACTATATTTGTTGTCAGTTATAAAAGTCACATTTATGAGCAATAATTAAAATTTTAGAAACCTTGTATGTATACCATGAGGTTGATAACTCTGCATTTTTCAAATGTTTTTCTAATATGGGAAGAAATCAGTGGTGCCATTGTGAGGTGGGTTTTGTTTTTTATCTTGTACAATGACATTGGTCATTATAAGAAGTACAGCTTTTTAAAGGGAGACCCTGCCTCAAAAATACAAAAAAAAAAAGTACAGCTTAGCTCAGTCATACAACATTTTCCAAGTGACTGATGTATGTTACACATTAAGCACAGACAGTTCCATTCAGAAGTCATACTACAACACTGAGTTTTTAATAAAGTATGAAATAAATATGGTTTTAGATTTCATAGTGTGATTATACCTTAAAAACTATTGCTTATTATGTTTTGTGTATCAAAGAAAAGTATCCCAGTTATGTAAAGACTATTAAAGGAGTCCTCTTATTTATTTATATTGAAAATATTTTATTTATTATCTTTATTTTATGTGTATGAGTATATTGCCTGCTTGTATGTAATTGTACCTGTGTCATGCAATACCCACAGAGGTCAGAGAGGGCATCAGATCCACGGGAACTGGAGCTACAGATGGTTGTTAGCTGCTATGTGGGTGCTAGAAATTGAACCTGGGGCCACTAAAAAAAGCAGCCAGTGCTCTTAACCACTGAGCCATCTCTCCAGTGCCAGATTCCTCTTTTTTAAACTGCACCTCTACATGAGACCAGATTTCCTCCCATGCCTTAACTGAAACTTCTCGTAACTGATTTTCTAAAACAGCTATGAAAACTCAGCTGCCTTTCTTTAAGCCAGATATTAAAGATTTACAAGGAATGTAAATCAATGACACCCTACTAGGCTTTCTAAACATATAATTATTGCTTGAAAATGTGTGTGTAATGAGTTTATCAATTTTATATTTCAGTTAGTTCATGGATATATTTAAATATTTATTATTTTAAATTGTATGAGTATATTGCCTGCATGTATTTAAAGTGCACCCATGTCATGCAGTGCCTGCAGAGATCAAAAGAGGGCACTAGATCCTCTGGAACTGGAGTTATGCATAGTTGTTAGGTACTATGTGAGTTCTTGGAACTGAACTTGGGTCCTCTTGTAAGAGCAGTGCTCTTAATCACTGAGCTATCTCTCCAGCCCCCATGAATATATTTTAAATCACTTCTCAGTTTCACTATTGATAAGGGTAAATAGCTGATAAGGGTAAATGGATGCAACCCACAGAGGCAGAGGCTTCCAGGAGTTTTCAAGACATTTTAAGAATTTAAGGGACGCTGAGTTCAAAAGGCTTGAGAACCAATGTTACAATGAAGTGCTTTGCCCTGTGGTTTCTACAAGGTTGTCTGGGAGAGCTGTCAGTGTGAAGGTTGGATGTGAGAGAAGGTCAGGGGATAGGGAAAAGAGGGTAGTGTATAGTAATTAATTGGTTCCCTCAGTGGGGCTTTGGGGGTATCCTTACTTTGTCTGTCCTTGTTCTATATCTGGGGTGAGTAGATATATGTTTATGTTTCCCGAGGACTATGTAAGAGGGAATAGCCTCTTACAACAGAGGGTAAGAGAAGTGACCTGTGAAATTTGGGGCTGTAGCTCTCCTTGGCAGGCTTGAGGTTAGACTCTGAGGCAGTCTGAAAGGCGAGTAGCTTCCACTTTTGCACTTTTTGTACCTGCAGGTCTTGGCCAGTCTTCTGTAGCTCAGTCCGTAGACTATCCTGGCTGGCTGTGAGCTCCTGAATCTTCCTTTCAAATCTGCAACTTTTTTCTTCTTGGGAGGTGTACATGGCTTGCAACTTGTGTTTGTATCTATTTAACTGTTTTTTAAGGAGCCTGAAAAGACAACAGGCTTGAGTGGTTAGGAAGGGCAAGAAGTGAGAGCTCTACCTACAGCCCAGTTAGAGTTTCTCCAGGTCCTCCTGTGGTGAAACGAGGACCTTGACTATCTAGCTCCGTCAGTGCTGCTTGGTACTGCTTCACTGTGGGCAAAGGCCCACAGTGAACATTAGGTATAGTTTCCTCTAAGCATTTCACTGGCTTTAGACTTATTAAGAAAACTCACCAGGCATGTTTTGGATTACGTTTGACAGCATAATTTAGCAGCCACTTAAATTTACATATTGACTTTATTCATTATTCCTTTGTCTAGAAACACTATTCAGGAAGATAGTTCACTTAGTGCGAAAACCACAGGGAAGGAACAATGGCCTAGTTCATGAGTCATGGTCTGTTTTACCTTCGGCCCTTGTCTAGCTGTTCATTGGTTTAAGAAAGAGTCAAGGTAATTCTTTTATTTTTATTTTTAATTTTTTTCTACAGGGGAGAGCGCGAACGCAGTCCCCCACTACCACAAATTATGCAGTCGAGTTTCCCGCATTTGGGGAAATCGCAGGGGTCAGCACAGCCGGAGTGCAATGGATGAGCCTCACCCTGGGAAAACCACCTTCGTGATCATGGTATCTCCCCTGCCAGGTAAGTATCAAGGTAATTCTTTTAAAGCACAGAACAGATCGCGTTCTCCCCCTGTTCCTCACTCAAGGTTAACGAAAGCCCTTGCAAAGGAGCCCAGCATCCAGGGGCCTCTGCTTTCTCCTGCTCACACTCACTGTGCTTTGGCCTCGCACCCAGCCTGGCTACACTGTGAACACATTGGCACCTTCTCCCCTCGGGGTGTCTGTCTGTTCTTTCTGCTCTCTCTGCTGGGACCGCTTTTGCTCCCCTAGGTCATTGCTTGATTCGTTCCCTTACTTCTTTTGATCTTTGCTAACACATTACACTTCCGAGGAGGCCTCCCCCACCTCCCTACTACAAACTGCCACCCAGAACTCCGTCCTCCCCTCTGGCACTGCCCGTGCCCTCTGCTGCTTTGTTTCTCATCATGCTTTTCCACTATGTCTAAGTCAGCCAAGCTTCCTTAGATCTCAGGTTTTGATCTAGTTTCTAGCCGTACATTTCTGGGCTTCATGCTCTTATGCATTGCTTGTTTTACTTCCATGTTTCCCGATTACTTATTTGCTCATTATCTCATGATTCTGGAAACTTCCCCCACCTCTTTGTTTACTACCACATCCCCTGTCCCAGTCACACAGTAGGTGTGATTAAGATGTCCAGGATATGACTTTGTTCATTGATCAGTGCTGTTGGTGTATTTACATTTGTGGGAGTAAACTCTCTGAGAGTGAAATGCAACATTCAATATTAGAGTCTTTGAAATTCCCAATGGCCATAATGCTTGGAAAGGGTCTTAAGAATATAGTTTTGGATCCCACCCAAAGCAGGTATCTCTGCATGGTACCCGTCAAACAGATGGGCCTGATTCCAGTCACACAGATGGGCCTGATTTTAAAACCCTTAATTGTAGTCAGAGTGCTAAGAGTTTACATATGATGGTTTTCGTTTTCAAACAGAGTCAGTCCAGGGGTTTATAGTAACACTAGTAAAGCAGCATCCTCAGAAGCCCGTAGACAGGGCTCTGAGTACCTGAAGTGTATTGTCTATTTTGATTACTAATAATGATAATCTCTCTCTTTCTTATGTTGTCCACATCACACATCACACACCCTTTCCTCCTCTGCTCCATCCACAGTGTTGGAGAGCTAGAAGTGTCCCCACAGCCTTCCACAGTCCAGGGGAAAGTACAGAGAGTAAGCAGGGCCCTATCAGAAATCTCTCTCTACAGGGTCTCCCTGCAGACCCAGGCTGGCCTGGATTTCAGAGAGATGTGCCTGCCTCTAACTTCTGAGCACTGGAATTAAAAGCATGTTCCTTTAATTCCTCCAAAAATCTCTAAAATCAGTGCCTCTGAGGTTTTGTTTCTGGTTTCTGTAGCTGAGCAGTTTGAGTGTCCTGTGTATGAGGCCTTCCGAAGAAGCCCCAAAGCTCCCAGAAAGCAGATCCCACACAGAGCAGTAAACATAATTTCCTTGAATATGAAAATGAAGACAGTCCATCAACAGTTGGATGACACTTTCAGTGTATAATCGAAGACTGTATTGCTTTTTAAATAATCAGGGTCTTCGTGCTGTTACTGAACTTGTAATTAGTATCAGGACTCACAGAACCTGACCTTCACCCCAGACCCTAGGCAGAGATATTTTCTCTAGTAAACTTAAGAAGGAACTTCCTCTTTCTGGGCCTGGGCCCTAGGCAGGAGCCAAAAGCTATTCTCTGCATCAGAAATCAGACAAAGGAAAAGAAAAGAAAAGCAGTTACTCCAGATCTCTGACCGAAAGACTTTCTCATCAGAGACAGTCAGAAAAGAAAGCAATGCCAGCCATTTCAGTGCTACGCAGCTTATTCATTCCCCAGCTAGAAGCTCGCCCCTCCTGCATTTCCAGTAAAGCTTGTTCCATTTTTCCTGGTCTCCTGCTTCCTTTTGCACGTGGCGGCTCCAGTCGACTCCAGTCACAGTGACACACACTAACAGCCAGCTGTACATTTCAGGTTACTTTCACATTGTTTCTTGTGAACCTGGGCTTACAACTATAGGACTTCTCTTCAATTCTTCAGTATTTGGTCTTTATTGATTATTCTGTGCCTTCAGGTGTTAAATGTTAATGATCCCAAATTGCCTATTCAGCTTATTACCCAGGCTCTTTAGGATCATGCCATGTGCACATCTGAGAGCATGCTATTCCATACAAAGCACTGACAAAAATGAGCATGTTGAGAGGGACAAAAATGGAGCCTTCGTTTTATATTTCACTTATCAAATGTACTTCATAATTTTGCATGATTTGTGGTGATAAATACTTTATTAGGCTATCAGTGGTGTATATAGCAGATATGGGTTAGATAAAAGGGAATAACATAGTTCAAAAGAATTATTCTTAAACAATTACCTTAATAATTAAGTTTTAAATTTCATAATACATTTTAGTGTGTGTGTGTGTGTGTGCATGTGGAAGTCATAGGACAACTTTCAGGATCTGTTCTCTCCTTCTAACACATGGACCCAAGGGATCAAACCGCACCTGACTTTTTTATGTGGGTTCTGGGGATCCAAACCCGGGTTGTCATGCTTGTGTAGCAAGTACTTTATCTTTTTTTTTTTTTTTAATTATTTTTAAATTTATTTTTGTATGTGTATGAGTGTACTGTCTGCATGTAGGTTTGTGCACCCGTGTCGTGCAATGCCGTGGAGGTCAGACGTGGAACTGGAGTTCTCCTGGAATTGGAGTTACAGACGGTTCTTAGCCGCCATGTGGATGCTGGGGATCGAACCTGGGTCCTCTGCAAGAGCAGTCGGTGCTCTTAACCGCTAGGCTATCTCTCCAGCCCGCAAGTACTTTATCAACTGAGCCATCTACACAGCTCCACTTAGCCCATCTTTTAAGTAATAAATGCAGGCGATCAAAAGTAAAACCATACTGTGACTAGCTGGAAGGTATTAATCATGCCCAGTGACTCAGAGAGCCTCGAGTAGTTCTTTTACCTTCACATTGAAATCTAAGACTTCTCTTAAAGAATTTCTTCCAAATTAAAAAGAAAAACGGAGCTCCATTTTCTGTAGAAAATGCTCCTATAAAAGCCCAGAGCAGAGTCCTAGTTTCTTGGCTGTTGGCGTTCGCCCAGCCGCATGTGGCTTTTACCTTCTTTCCCTGTGCAGAGCATTGATGGATTCACGAGTTCTCCACAGTTCATTCTTAATGCTGACTATGATCTACAGAAGTGAGAAATTAGAAAAATTAGTTTTTAGTTTGAACTTAAGCCACATCTAAAAAAATTGTCACATAGAATATGGAAACGATGTAGGATTTTTCAAAAATAAAAATACAATATTTCACAAACTAACCAATGTTTGGGGTTTATGTCTCTGAACAATGACATAAATGATTATGATAAGCATAGACATACACTCTAATTTACACCAAAGGGTTAAAATATGAAAGAGTGTAGGTGTAAAAAATAATTTACAAGAATATTTTGCCAAAATTCGGTCGATCCCAGAAGGCCCCTTTCCAAAGTTATCTACAAAACACAGCTGGGTCACTTTCTTATTTTTGGTCCAAGCTTTCCATGTCTTCCTTCAACCTTCTGCTTTACTTTTTCCCGTTTCCTACTCGGATACACACTTACAGTCACTGCTTCCCTTTGACTTCTCTAAGTCTTTGAAATGAGTGATGACTGATTTGACTATTTAGGATTTCCCCACTAAACTTCCTCTCTCATGTTACACACTGCTCTCTAAACTGCTTCCCAAGGGCCTGTGCTGACCTCGCTCAGCCTGGCCAAGCTCTAGGCACAGTATCCCAGCCCTTGGCTCCCACTCTTCTGGGTGAGAAATGGATTTCATCAGTCTCCATTTCTAAGCAGCTGTGGTTGCACTCTGAAGTCTCTTGTCACCACTGCAAATGACCTAGAGTGGACTTGGCCTCAGAAGGAGCACTGTTCTGGAGGAACAGAGTGGAAGGTAGGGAATCACAGAAAGAAAGTGAGCTAGACACAGGCTCACAGACACACTTTCTTGTTGGTGTGTATTCTGTGGCCTCTGGAGTGATCTAATCTGCCTCTTCCCTTAAATAGTCATTTTAGGTTTGTGTATATGGAAAAGAACATATTCATAGACTAGACACAATAGTTAAGTCATCATTCATTAAAGGACATTAAGTGTTTTTAAATATTTATTCATTCATTACTGTGTGTACATGATGTGGTGGGTGTCAGGGTGTGAGCTCCAGAAGCCCATTGAAATGCAGAGACACCTAAGACCGGAGGCACCCAGGAACCTGCTCTACCAGGCTAGCCTTTGGCTATGATAAAACGGGCCATCACTGATTACTCAGGAATCTTCTGCCTTTTGAAAGCCAGATTCCTGCAAAGTGTGCTACCCACCCCACCCTCACTGAATCCCACTCCCACCTTCTCCCTTAAGTTCCCAAGCCAGACACCATTCTGTGCTGGCTCTATCTTTCCCCTGAGCCTAGTCCTGGCTACCCTGAATTAAACTTTGCTCTGGAGAGCCTACGCCTCATGGCCTTTCATTTCGGGGGTAGCATGCCATAACCTTACATTTGGTGCCGTGACTTGGATTGCCATTTTGCCCACCCCCCCACCCCGCCCCTTGGAGCTGCTTTGGGGTAGCCAGTAAGCCGGATACCAAGCGCAGGCTAAAGACAGCACTCATCAGCATTCGGCCAAAGGTACCCTCTCTCCTCTCCTTATCCTACCCTACTCTATTCCTGTGTGACTGTGCATGAGAGCACGTGTTATGGTTCCACAGCTCTCAGGCTATGGAATCTGATTGGGCCCCAACCCACGGTTCCACCGAAGTCATTTAACCTCATCGGGCACTCATCACACTCGTGATGACTGAGCATGGGGTTTATACGTGTGGCCCTCATGGTAAGACTTCCTAAGTCACCTCATGGGCGGCTGGCCAGATGGGCACCGGAGTGAGGGGAGATTCTATCTCCCACCCCTACCTTCTGTGTAACCCTGCCTGTGTTCTGCCCCCCTCTAGCTGCCCCCTCTGCCTCAACACTTCCTGTCCTAACTACTGCTTTCCATCTGCCTTCCCTTTGATCCTCTTCCTCCATTCTTTTTAGTCTCCCATTATAGCCATTTCCTTTTAGATCCCTGAGTGCTGGCAAAATCAGGGATTCCTCCTGATTTTTCCCATCCAGATTGATGTATATCTACCAGGACGCTGGGGACAGAATCTGGACCCGAATTTTGGCCTCCTCTGTGATTTTGGGACACTGAATTCACAGACCTGCAGGCCTTGATTTCAGAGACTCCCACACTGGTCACATGGACCTGGGGTCTCTGAGCACCCACTTATAACTAGGGAGGACACGCCTTAGCACTTGTGTTGGTGCTGAGACTAAAAAGAATCCATTTCCTGGGGCTGGAGAGATGGCCTAGCGGTTAAGAGTGCCGACCGCTCTTGCAGAGGACCCGGGTTCGATCCCCAGCACCCACATGGCGGCTGAGAACCATCTGAGGCTCCAATTCCAGGAGAACTCCAGTTCCAGGGGAATCCAAGACCCTCTTCTGAACTCCGCGGCATTGCACGACACGGGTGCACAGACTTGCATGCAGACAGTACATTCATACACATACAGAAATAAATAAAAAAAATTAATAAAAAATTAAAAAAAAAAGAATCCATTTCCTTCCTACAGACCTCTTTTCTCTCTCTCTCTCTCTCTCTCTCTCTCTCTCTCTCTCTCTCTCTCTTCCTCTTCCCTCTTCCTTATCCTCTAACCCCTACTATGGGAGCCTCACACTCTAAAGGAGAGGCCCTGGGCCTCACACCCTTGGAGTGTCTCCTCCACTCTTTAAGAGAACTCAACCTCTCCAAGGAAATTAACCCTAAGGTCCTTAAGAGACTCTGCTCTACTATCTGGACAGGATATCAATTAGCTAACAATATTGCCTGGCCTGAGATGGGTACCTTAGATCCCCAAATTCTCACAGCATTGAAAGACTTCTGCCAGTGCTCCGGTAAATGGTCAGAATGCTTGTATGTACAGGCATTGTTTGCCCTTCGCTCACGTACCTCTCTTCCTCTTGCCACTGTCATCAGGTTCTCCTTGCCAAATCAGCAACACCCAGGTTTGGATCACAGACAACTAAGGAAGCCTCCCATCCCCCTCCCTATACACTAGACCAAAACTCCTTTTGACCTTGATGTGGCCAACCTAGGCTCTCCACAGGACCCTACCCCTCCTCCCACGGCTCCAGCTGTGGCTACCCCAGCAGCTCTCTCTCCTCTCTCTGCCCCTCTCTCTGTGCCTCTCTTTCTCTCTCTCTGTGCCTCTCTTTTTCAGTGTCTTCTCTCTCTCTCTCCCTCCACTTCATTCCCCTTGTACTTCCTTCTCCCTCTGCTTCTCTCAGCATTAGCCCTTCATTGTTTTGAATCCACAGGCTTGAACTGGGTTCCTGTGCAGGCGGTACAGCTTTCTGCTCTCTCCTACTCTCTCCTACTTCCCTCCGTCTTCCTTCTCCCTCCTTCTCTCTGCCTGTCTTCCCTCCAATTCTTCCTTCATTTTAGCCTCCCATTCTGCTTCAGAGACACTCCAGACCTGGAGTCTCTGACCAGCCCCAGTAGAGGATGTATGCCTCCACACCACCTCCCATTAGAGGACTCATCCTCCACGCCGTTCCCCTATCTTCTGAGGCTAAAAAAACTTTACTTCCTTCCTACAGCCCTCTCCTCTCCCCAGTCTGCCACACGGCTGCCCCGCCATGCGGTTTTTCCCCCTCTGCACCACCATGCCTTGCTCTGCTACCACTACTGTGGGCTTTTTTTCAAACAGAAGGGAGCGGCAGCCACGCCCATTTCTCAGCCGCCATCTTGAGGCTGAGAAATTTCTGCTGAGCCACAACAAGACCACGTGGCAGGAAGCCTGAATTCATATCAGACCTTGTAATAACTAATGCTATATTTCTATATTCTAATTCTCTTGAAATTTATTTAATGGCATATTCTGATCCTTTCACAATTTTGGTTTTTGGGTTTTATATTGGACAAAGTGTCATCACCAAATTTATTTATTAGAACCTTATTTATGAGTATGAATGAAGTACTGTTCACTTTTAAGAATTCTATAATGTAATTATGGCATATACAAGAAATTGTGTTCCACCTACCAGGTACTATATACCTAGTTACAGCCTCAAGTGAAACAGACATATATAGAGTTACCCATAAATACTAAAATTGTTTTGTATATCTGTTATACTTTGCACATGTTACTTCTAATATTTTTAAGAGAAATTAGGTTTTACTTCCGGTGACCACATGGACAGTCCGAATGTAACCAATTTGGGTGAGCCCTAAGTATTATCTGCCTGCTGCTGGTATGTGACAATGCCCCACCTTCCTTTTCCTTTTCAAAGCTATAATTCAAAATCTGGGGACAAATGACATGGCCTTCATTTGAGAAGGTACTGGTTTTAACCTCTTTATTATCGTGGGTTTGTTTCATGGGCTATATTAGAAACTTTTTGCCTTGCATGGTTTAAATCATTGTACTTTGAGTACCTAAATGACCTTCATAGACCCTAAAGAACAAATTGTAGAAGACTTACTGCATAGGTTTAATGTCAACTTGATACACCTGAGCTGAGAAGCCTCAATAATTGCCTTCATTGGACTGGCCTGTGCCTATTGTGGGCAATGCCATTCTTGGCCAGATATTTTTATATTGTATACAATAGGCTGAATATGAGCCAGCAACACAAGCCAGTAAGTAGCATCCTTTCCTAGCCCGTGCTGCAGCCACTACCAGGCTCCTACCATGAGCTTTTATTATTGGTCAGAATATTTTTGCCACAGCAATTAAGAATTGATTAACAGTGCTTAAGTCAATGTTCAAGTTTTACTTAGGAGTTGTATGGTAACTAATGTACCAAATTAATTTAAACAATCCTCTTGGAGGTTTAGCAACCACACTTAAAGCTCCAATCTGATTTGGCAAGAGGGATTTGAAGGGACAATATTTTGGCCCCGACTTGGGTCCTAGGGTCCTGCATCCACAACTTTGTGCAAGTCCTGTGGCAGCGAGTCACCAGTCATCCCGAGCCAGGGAAGTCTTGAAGATTCACTTAAAAGGACTTCATCCTGCCAGTGTCCAGTCAAAGGAGGAAAGTCCATATAGAGGAGAGACTCCTCACCCTTCAAAGGGAAGCTCTGGTCAAGCAAGGCCTGACTTTGTCCTCACATAGATGGAACTGGTGAAGAGAGCCAGGCGCAAGGCCTGAGTGATCCCTTAAGGACCAGAACCTCAACTGACCTTAACACCAAAACAAACTTCATTTATCTGAGCTAACTGTGTGGTTTTTAAACACCCCAACAGGAAACTGTAATCTAAAGAAGAGAAAATGAAATAGATTATTACCAGAGAGATAGGTGAGAGACCTACTGTGCCAAGTTAGGAATATTAAAGCTGGCCCTCATTCTAGAGCTCTGCGTACTAAAACTTTTTCCAATTTCTCAAACCAGGGTACACGTCCTTTTCCCTCTGCATTCCCTAGACAGGGACCCTCCAATTGCTAATGCACCCAGTAGCCCCCTGTTGGTACTGTGAAGTCCCTGCACTGGTATACTCATGTAAGACTCAACCAGCTTGATTTTTCAGTTGCAGGGAAAATGTCCACTAAGTACTGACCACTATCCATCTGGACCAAACCCACCGGGCAGAGCACCCCAAGCAGCCAAAATGGGAAACCGAATTCTAACCCTCCAGCCTGACAGCTGTTCCCCCAAGACTTTGCCCCTGATCAGCTCTGAAGCAGATACAGAAGACAGACCTCCGCCCTTTTTCCTATAGAAACAAAAAGCTGGAATGTCAGGGTGTGAGCTCCAGAAGCCCATTGGAATGCAGAGACACCTAAGACCCGAGGCACCCAGGAACCTGCTCTACCAGGCTAGCCTTTGGCTATGCTAAAATGGGTGGGCCATCACCAATTACTTAGGAATCTTCCGCCTTTTGAAAGCCAGATTCCTGAAAAGTGTGTTACCCACCCCACCCTCACTGAATCCCACTCCCACCTTCTCCCTTAAATTCCCAAGCCAGATGCCATTCTGTGCTGGCTTTATCTTTCCCATGAGCCCAGCCCTGGCTACCCTGAATTAAACTTTGCTCCGGAGAGCCTAAACCTCGTGGCCTTTCATTTCGGGGGGAGTGCACCATAACCTTACAGTGGGGGGGTCATACGTGTCATGGAGTGTGATGTGTTGGTAGCATGGCGTGTATGTGTTGGTCTGAAGACAAAGTCGTAGAGTCAGTTCTCTTTAACTTTTATGTGGGTTCCTGGGATTGAATTTGTGGCAATTGCCTTTACCCACTGAGCCATTTCACTGTCTCCTAAAACTGTTCTTAATTGTGTAAGATTAAAAGCAGTGATGCAGTGAATCAAGCTGTGTGTTTTCTTGTGACATGTGCTAGGTTCTTCTAGAGTTTTTAGCTTAATAAATAGAGTCACACCTACATATATGTGTGTGTGTACATACACACTAAGAAATGCAGAGGAAAAGGTCTGCAAAGGTGTACCCTGAACAGATTCCCTCTAAGAAATGGTGGGTGGGTGGGGCGACCTGGGATAGGAACTAATTCCTGTGATTGAAAAGGATCTAGCTTTATATATAATATTCTAAACTTCAGATTCATGACTTGTTCATACTATTAAAATATGCCTTCCTAAATAGGACCAGAAGTGCACTACACTTTTTTTTTTTTTTTTTGGTCTTTCGAGACAGGGTCTCCCTTAGCCCAGCTGTCCTGGAACTCGTTATGTAGACTATGTTGGCCTTGATCTCATAGAAATTTGACTCCCATGTGCCTCTCATGTGCTAGGTTTAAAGGCGTGGGCCCCCATGCCTGGTCTGTATCTTTATTTAAGAGTGTTTGGGTGATCCTTATTCTTGAGTGATGTGGGCACAAGACAGCACACCACACACACACACACCACCACACACACCCACCACACAGGTCGTATCTTATTTAGAGTGTTGTGGGGCGGAGGATTAGGGTTAGGGCACGCTGCTCTTGCAGGAGGAGCGGGTTCGATCCCAGCACCACCGCACATGCGGCCAGAACCTGTTCTGTAACTCAATTTCAGGAGAACCCGATTCAGGGGATACCAACTCTTCTGAATCTTGATTGCACACACGGTGGCACATACTACAAATGCAGACAGTTACATTTTCTACACGTACAAAACAAAATAAAAAAATTAAAAAAAAAAGGAGAGTTGTAGTGTGCTGGGCCTTCATATGCCTGCAATTGGTAGGCAGAGGATGGATTGTGAGTTCAAGCGCCTAGTCTAACCGGGAGTTCGGACAGCTGGGATACAGGAGACCTGTCTTTGAAAACCAAAAAAAAAAATAAAAAAAAAAAAAAGAAATACATAAGAAATAAAATGAGAGAGGTAGATAGGAGCGATAGAGCAAGCATTAGGACTGCAGTACTGTCTGTTCTTCCTCTTCACTGGAAGCAGGAAACACAATAGTCTTTCCCAGCCCACACATGCACTTCGTTCCCCACTGAGTACTCCAAGCTGACTAGCCCCGTGCTTCATGGGGGGGTTTGCTGGGTGGACTCCCTGAGCTAATAAGTAAAGAGTACAGGCCCCACAGGGCCTCCCAGGACCCCCTACAGTGCATTCCAGACCCCCCACGGGACATCTCAGAGGCCCCACTGAGCATCCCACAGAGCATCCCAGAGCACTTAAAGAGCATCCTAGAGACCCCCACGAGGGCACCCCATTCAGGGCTCACAAGAGCTCCCACAGAACATCAAAGAGCCTCCACAGGGAACCCTGGAGCCTGCACAGGGTATCGCAGATCCCTCACAGAGCATTCTAGAGCCCCCAACAGAGCATCCTACAGCCCCCACGGGCATCAGACCTCAACACATAGCATCCAGGACCCCCCACAGCACCCATAGTCCACAAGGAGCATTCTAAGCCCCCACAGAAAATCCCAGAGCATCCCAGAACCCCAATACAGTACACCAGAGCTTTGGTAGAGCACAACAGAGCTCTAACAGAACACTGCAAGACCCCACAGGAAGGGCCCTAACACCATCCCTGGGCATCCCAGAGCACCTACAGAGCACTTCAGAGCTCCAACAGAGCACCTCAGAGCACCTCAGAGCACCCACAGAGCACCTCAGAGCACCCCAGAGCACCTAGAGAGCACCTACAGAGCATTTCAGAGCTCCAACAGAGCACCTCAGAGCACCTCAGAGCACCTACAGAGCACCTTAGAGCACCCCAGAGCACCTAGAGAGCACCTACAGAGCACCTCAGAACTCCAACAGAGCACCTACAGAGCACCTCAGAGCACCCCAGAGCACCTCAGAGCACCTACAGAGCACCTCAGAGCACTTCAAAGCTCCAACAGAGCACCTCAGAGCACCTCAGAGCACCTCAGAGCACCTACAGAGCACCTCAGAGCACCCCAGAGCACCTAGAGAGCACCTACAGAGCACTTAAGAACTCCAACAGAGCACCTACAGAGCACCTCAGAGCACCTATAGAGTACCTCAGAGCACTTACAGAGCACCTACAGAACACCTCAGAGTACCCCAGAGCATTACAGAGTGTCCATTAGTCAGAACAACATCCCAAATTCTCCACAGAACATCTAAGAGCCCAACATAGAGCATCCTAAGGCCCCAAAGAGCATCCAGAGCTCCCACAGGGTATCCAGGGGTCCCGCAGTGCATCCCAGACCTCCCATAGAGCCCCCACAGGCTATCACAGCATGCACACAGAACATTCTGAAGCCCCCACAGAGCATTCCAGAGCTGCCACGGAGGATCTTAGAGCCTGCACACAGTATCACAGGGCTGACAGCATATAAAAGCCCTCGCAGAGCTTCCCACAACCTTCCCCTCCCCCCACCCGGAAATAGTCCAGAGCCCTCACACAGCATACCATAGTCTTCCAGAGCCCCACAAGGCATCCTAGAGCTTCCACAGGACATCCCAGAGCCCCCAGGGAGTCCAGATTCCCCACAGGACATTCCAGAGCCCACGAAGAGTGACCCAGAGCTCCTACAGAACCTCCCAGAGCCCTTGAGAATATCCCAGAGTCCCCGGAGCATCCCACAGCCCTCACAGGGCATCTCAGCACCCCCACAGGGTATTCCTGAGCCCTCCTAGAGCTTCTCAGAGCTCCCACAGGACATGCCAGAGTCCCTATAGAACATCCATCCGAGAGCCCTAACAGAGCTGTCAGAGCCCTCGGAGGATCCAAAAAGCCCATACTTAGCATCCAATATCCCCTTGCCCCCTGCAAATGCATACCAGAACTTTTGTCACAGGTGGGCACAGTACTCTCTCCAGTCACAACTCTAGTTGAGATATGGAAACCAATTTCTCCTTTGACGATTAAGAAGTCTTACAAAAGATCATGCTTTGAAGGCCTTCCTGAGCATCAGACTGCTGATTATAATCATTTTACCAATCTTCTCTAGGAATAGACATTTTGATAACATAAAAAATAAAAATGGAGCTGGAGAGATGGAGATCATTTAAGAACACTGGCTGCTCTCCAGAGACCCAGGTTCAACTCCCAGCACCCACATGGCAGCTAACAACCATTTGTAACTATAGTTCCAGGGGATCCAACACCCTCTTATGGACTTTGAGGGCTTTGTACAATATGAGTACACTTATATATATGCAGGCAAAACACTCATACACATAAAATAAAAATAAATAAAAAAATAAAAATACCATAGTGAGTTCCAGGCCAGCTGAGGATACAGGGAAACCATCTCAAAAAAGAAAGATAAGAATGGGCACATGATAGTATATGGGATAAAGTTGTATTTATATAAAGTAAATAAGTCCTGGATATCCACTCTATAGGGTCATATAAAGTACAGACTGAGTGCTTATCATTATAACCACAGATTAGTGCATCTTTCAAGCTTCATTAGAGAAGCTTCTTTTGGCAGTGATTGGCGATTAGCACAGGGACCCACAGCTAGGCAAAGTGTGGAGAGAAAGAGACTGCAAAGTGCTCAGCCCTAAACAGGACAACTGTATCCATCCCTTTGTTGGAACCATGAGTTTTAACTTTGTATCTTTATGGCTCTACTTCTTAGTTGTTTCCTTTAGTCTTATTCATAACATGACTTGCCATGTGGAATTTTCTAGTTCTTGTGAAAATATTATCCACCTTTTCCTTTGTAGTTTCTTGAATCAAAGCAAAGCAGAGAGAGAGAGAGAGAGAGAGAGAGAGAGAGAGAGAGAGAGAGCAAAAGATAATTGCCTCCTAAAATATTTGGGGAAAAGTTTCATTTTACTCAGAGAAATTTAAATGAAGGCAGGTGTAATCTATTTGTTCATAAAACTGACAAAATTAAAACGTGACAATAGTCTATGTTAGTCTTAGCAAGGTTCAAGTGAGCCAGGAGCTTGCTTTTTGGGGAGTGTAATTGGATATTCCTTCCTAAAAGGCAATCTTGCAATAAGCATGAAGAACCTTAAAAATATTTCCACTGATTTTTTGGTGATCCAAATGTAGAAATGTGTTCTAGGGAAATAATTTGGTAACTATATGTAAAGAATAATAACTGAAAATTTTATTTTATTATTTTTTAATTTTTATTTATTTATTTTCTATGTGTATGAATGTACTGTCTGCATGTAGGTCTGTGCACCCGTGTCGTGCAATGCCGCGGAAGTCAGAAGAGGGTGTCGGATTCCCCTGGAACTGGAGTTCTCCTGTATTGGAGTTACAGATGGTTCTCAGCCGCCATGTGGGTGCTGGGGATCGAACCCGGGTCCTCTGCAAGAGCAGTCGGCGCTCTTAACCACTAGGCTATCTCTCCAGCCCCCCTGAAAATTTTAATAGTAAATTTTAAATTACAGTTAAACTTAGAAATAACCTGTGTCCAACAAGAGTTAAACTAATTGTGTTCTTTCCAATCATTCTGAATTATAGAAATGGAAAATGCTCACAATATAACTTACATTGACATCTAACAGTATAATCAATACATTTAAAAGTATGATATAGATTAAAACATCTAAAGGAAGGAAGCATATTGAAATGTTAATGATGAATATATAGATTATTTTTATTTCATCCTTTCTACTTTTCCAAATTTTATGTAACAACAGCAGCCCTAGCTTGGCATGGTGATTTACTTCACCTAATCACACATTCTGCAGGCAGAGGCTAGAGGATTGATTCAGGTTCCAGCTCAGCTTGGGCTGCATAGTGAGTCCACTTTGGGCTACAAAGACCCTGTTTCAAAAGATGAAAAAAATTGTAGCCCTTTATGATGGAAAATAATATGTTCCTATAGTTTTTCATTGATCACACTTACATCATGAAAATATTTCCTAATCTAGGAAATGGTTTGCCGAATCTCAGTGCATGTTTCTGAACAGTCCAGGTGTTGTGTGTCCATGACGTTGCTGTGCATCCGTAACATTTTCTTTCCCTGTGGGACTCACCGGGTAATGTGAGCTGCTGTCATTCGCTTGCTGAGCATGGGATATTCTTTGACATATGACATCTGTGGCTGCTGTGTCCACTGGTCCTGTTGGCCTCACATACACTGGAACTTTAGGGCTGTTACACTGAATGGAGAACCTGTTAGAAAGTAGAGTTTTATAAGATGTTAGGGAAATTTTTAATGATTAGGTGTGATACTGAAGGTTTTTTTGAAAAAAAAAGTTGAATGTTTTATTTTTATGTATGTTTATGTCTGTGTGTGTGTGTGAATGGCCTGTATCTGGGTACTGGAGAGATCAGAAGAGGATGTTGGATCCTCTGGAGTTGGCAGCTGTGAGTTGTCCGATGTAGGCGCTGGGAACTGAACTCTGGTCCCGTGGAAGAACAGCAAGAATTCTTAACTGCTGAGCCATCTCTCTAGCATCCCTCTCTCCTTTTTGAAAATGTTAAATCAGGGGCTGGAGAGATGGCCTAGCGGTTAAGACCAATGACCGCTCTTGCAGAGGACCCGGGTTCGATCCCCAGCACCCACATGGCGGCCGAGAACCGTCTGAAACTCCAATTCCAGGAGAACTCCAGTTCCAGGGGAATCCGACACCCTCTTCTGACCTCCGCAGCATTGCACGTCACGGGTGCACAAACCTGCATGCAGACAATACATTCATACACATACAGAAAAAAAAATTAAAAAAAAAAAAAAAAAAAAAAAAGAAAATGTTAAATCAGATATCAAGGTCAGTACCTCCTCACCAAACAGTAATATTGCCCAGTGTTTCCCTTGTGCTCTTTTCCGGACAGACTGACTGATAAGTGACAATTAGCCAACAGCATGTCCCTTCTCTGTGCCATTCCAGATGTACGGATACAAAGAAATTCAGAGATGATGGTAAAAATCTCCCAGGTCATCTTGTCTAGGTCAGAGGCCAAAAATTCTAAACACATGTATATGTTTGTCATGCCATATCTGAAAGAACACTGATGAATTTAAGAGAAGGCATATTTGAGTTTACAGTCTTATTCAAGCATTATTATTATTATTAGTTATTTTTGAGACAGGGTCTCCCTATAGCCCCAGCTGGCCTGGAAGTCACTCTGGAGACCAGGCTGGCCTTGAACTCACAGAGATCTGCCTGCCTCTGCCTTCCTGAATGCTGGGATTAAAGGCATGCACCACCATGTTTGAGCCTGGCTCAAACATTATTTTTAAGGCATCTTACTGTCTTGAGTTATTCTAGTTAAGAAAACATCAAAAGTAGCTGGGTGTGCAGCACACGCCTTTAATCCTAGCACTTGGGAGGCAGAGGCAGGCAGATCTTTGTGAGTTCAAGGCCAGCCTGGTCTACAGAGTGAGTCCCAGGACAGCTGGGGCTATGGGGAGATCCTGCCTCGAAAAGACCAAAAAAAGAAAACATCAAAAGAACAGAGAACATCCTGCTTACAGAGTGTTTGCATCTAACCAACAAATACCCAGTCGCTTTTGACATACTGTGATAATTTCTATGAGATGCAATGAGAAAATAGAGAGACAAGTGATTGTTCTGGGCTATCAATTCTGTCACTGAAGTGCGCATTGGGGGTAGAAGACAGGGCAACACGTTTTCTGAGCGATGGACTCTGTTCTCATCCCATATGAAATAATTCCAACACTTCAGGGTATCTCTATTTTCTTAGCTTGGTCTGATGTCGAAAAATACCATAGACTGAGTATACTAAAAGCAGGCATTAATTATTTTACAGATCATGTCTGTAAAGTCTGAGATCATGGTACCCTTGGGAGTTACTCCTTACCTCCTTCAAGCTTTGCTGAAATGTCACTTCCTTCCCTCATAAAGCTCATCTGGGGTACATTCAAACACAAAAGGGACCTCATAGCTCTCCAGGAGCATCGGAGAACACTTCAGAACTACACTAGGGGGCCTTTTGTGACAGTAAAACCATTTAAGAGGACACACACATGTTGGGGTTGGTGAGATGGCTGGGTATCTAAGAGTGCTTGCTGCTCTTGCAGAGGACCTGGGTTCTTTACCTAGCACTCACATGTCTCCTTCCAGAAGACCCAATACCCTCTTCCAGTCTATGTGGACACTTGGCACTCATATGGTACACATAAGTGCAGGCAAACATTCATATACATAATTAAAAATAAATAAAACTTGTTTAAAAGCACAAAAATGAAAAAAACCTGGCTTAGAATATACCTTTTACAGTATAAGAGCTAAAACAAGAAGGTAGAAAAAAGCCTCTAATTTAACCTCAGCTTGGAAATGTATGTGTGGCCACCTAAGTGTTTTGCTTTTCTTCACATTTCTGTAAGTACTCTGGGGCACCTTGAATATTGATTTGGAGTTTTAAATGAGATTTTGCAAATAGATGAACTTGTAAGTACTGGATCTGTTAGTATCGAGATCTGCTGCAGGTTTTGCCATCCTCACATCGTGTGCTCCTGTTCAGGTACTCAAGAGTTGCTTCTTTTGTTTCCATCTTGTTGTACTGAATGATAGGGCAGAATTTTCTTTATGTAAGACTCATTTTTTGTTAAACTTTTCCATTGCTTCTTGTAAAATAAAATTTACATAAAAATGAGATTTTAAAAAATCAAGTTTCAGTTGGTTATTGCTACAAGAGTGAAGAGCTATCAATTTTGTGCAAATTTGTTTTATGTTCTACCATCACTCAAAGCCTATTAATTCTAGTAGGTTTTGCTAGAGGTACTTGGGGTTTCCTGGGGGATTCAAAATTATATCAGCTGCTGATGGACATCATTTTATCTGTTCTTTTGCAGCATTTTAATCTTCTTTTCTATTATATTTGCAATGGTATCCTGCAAATGTTTAATAATGGTGGTGATGTTTGTCACCTAGCTTTCAATTATGTTTTTGTAAATAGAAGTATTATTTTTGTCGGTGTAAATAATTATATGTAAAGTAAATCCATATCAAAAGAAAAGAAGCTTTTTACCATGCAGACGTATGCAGAATCATTAAACAGATTCAGTATTATTGCTTGGCAGTAACCATTATCTTAGAGGATCATCTTTGCTAATGTGTTAATTTAATAGCATTGTGAAATAATAACATTTTATGGTTGTTTCCCCTAGATTGGTCACCAGTTAGAATTTCTGAACTCATCAGTATGCAGGCCAAGTTGAAAAGTGTTATATGTTGCTATCTTGGGGGAATAACTACATTCATTACACCTGGGGTAGAGACTAGAATACATTGAGATCTACATAAACTTTAGTGTTGTGTACTCCTTACAATTCCGTGTATTTATCTTATCAATCTCCACATTACACTGACAGTATGAAGAACAGGTTATCCCTGAGATTAGGTGATGAGAGCCAGTCACAGAGACATTAAGGCCAAGCATACTGAGGACAAGGCTTCTGTGTCTGTTTCAGTTTCCATAAACTTCGTCACCCTGTCCCACCACTCATGACTGTTTTTCATCCTCCATTCTAAAAGAGCTCACAGTGACCCATGGATTATGATGCTCTCTATCAGGCTATATAAAGTGAGATTTGTGGGGCTGGAGAGATGGCTCAGGCAGTAGAGTCCGTGCCTTGCAAGCTTGAGCAGCTGAGTTTAAACCCCAGAGCACACATTTTATTTAGTTTTATTTTTTTATTTTTTTATTGATGCTTTGTGCATTTCATATATCATTTTCCAATTCAGTTCAGGCATATTTCCCTTTCCCTTCCCCCCTACCCCCACCCCATCCCAGATCATGCATTTTGCCATAACTGTCCTGCATCTTTCTCTCAGTTTTTTTTTCTTTCATTTTTTAGCTATAAGTGATGATCCATGAGTACAAGCATCCTTCATATGAAACCAATTTACAGGCTGTTGTGCCCAAACCCCCACAGTCCCACCATCCAGCGGGGGGGGGTGAGGGGTTGTATGTTCAATCAAGTTGATCAAATAAGTGCCCAGACTACATTGCTGTAGTTTCACCATTCACCCCAATCGTAGCCCTTACATTCTACCACGCCCCCTCTTCTGCAGATTGTTCCCTAGGCTTAGAAAAAGGGCATAGATGGATGAGAAGCAAAACAGTTCATTCTCTCTGGAGCGCCTCTGCCTCCCAAGTGCTAGGATTAAAGGCGTGCACCACCACACCTGGCATGACTTTTTTTTGTCTTTTTGAGACAGGGTCTACCTTTAGTCCCAGCTGGCCTGGAACTTGCTATGTAGACCAGGCTGGCCTTGAACTCACAGAGATCTGCCTGCCTCTGCCTCCCGAGTGCTGGAATTAAATGTGTGTGGCACCATGCCCGGCTAAACTTTTTTTTTTTTTTTTTTGGTTTTTTTTTGACCAGGGTCTCCCTGTAGCCCCAGCTGTCCTGGAACTCACTCTGTAGACCAGGCTGGCTTTGAACTCACAAAGATCCACCTGCCTCTGCCTCCCAAGTGCTAGGATTAAAGGCATGCGCCACCACGATTTAAAAAGTCAGGTGTAGCCGGGCGTGGTGGCGCATGCCTTTAATCCTAGCACTCGGGAGGCAGAGGCAGGCAGATCTTTGGGAGTTCAAGGTCAGCCTGGTCTACAGAGTGAGTTCCAGGACAGCTGGGGCTACAGGGAGACCCTGTCTCGAAAAGACCAAAAAAGAAAGTCGTGTGTAGGAGTTAGAGAAATGGCTCAGTGGTTGAGAATACTTGCTGCTCTTCCAGAAGACCTGGGTTCAGCTCCAGCACCCGTGCCAGATGTCTCACAGTCATCCACAGAAGACATTCAAACATACATGTAATAAATAAGCCTCTTAAAAAAAAACAGCCAGGAATAGTGGCATGTATTTGTGATCTCAACTCTGAAGGGAAAACCATGAGGCTCACTAGTTCCAGGCCAATGAGAGATACTAAAAAAAAAAATGTGGGCAGTGAGTGAGGAACAACACCTGGGGTTGCTGTCTGATCTCTACGTGCACATATGTGGACATGTATCAGAAAACACATGAGAATCTATACACATGTGAAAAGTATACACACACATATAAGAGTACATACACATCCAAAATGGTACTTACATGAAGAGGGATGATAGGCACCTGTAATCCTAGCACTTGGGGGGTGAAAGAAAGCAGATGGTGAGGTAAGAGGCCAGCCTGGGTCACACAGTGAGTTCAAGGCCAGCCTGGGTCACACAGTGACTCAAGGCCAGCCTGGGTTACCTAGTGAGCTCAGGGCCAGCCTGGGTCACATAGTGAGTTTAAGGCCAGCCTGGGTCACACAGTGAGCTCAAGGCCAGCCTGGGTTACACAGTGAGTTCAAAGGCCAGCCTGGGTCACATAGTGAGTTCAAGGCCAGCCTGGGTCACACAGTGAGTTCAAAGCCAGCCTGGGTCACACAGTGAGCTCAAGGCCAGCTTGGGTCACATAGTGAGTTCAAGGCCAGCCTGGGTTACCCAGTGAGCTCAAGGCCAGCCTGGGTCACATAGTGAGTTCAAGGCCAGCCTGGGTCATCCAGTGAGCTCAAGGCCAGCCTGGGTCCCACAGCAAGCTCAAGGCCAGCCTGGGTCACACAGTGAGTTCAAGGCCAGCCTGGGTCACACAGTACAGTAAACCCAAGGCCATCCTGGGTCACATAGTGAGTTCAAGGCCAGCTTGGGTCACATAGTGAGTTCAAGGCCAGCCTGGGTTACCCAGTGAACTCAAGGCCAGCTTGGGTCACATAGTGAGTTCAAGGCCAGCCTGGGTCACACAGTGAGTTCAAAGCCAGCCTGGGTCACACAGTGAGCTCAAGGCCAGCCTGGGTCACATAGTGAGTTCAAGGCCAGCCTGGGTCACATAGTGAGTTCAAGGTCAGCCTGGGTCACATAGTGAGTTCAAGGCCAGGCTGGGTCACATAGTGAGCTCAAGGCCAGCCTGGGTTACAAAGTGAGTTCAAGGCCAGCCTGGGTTACAAAGTGAGTTCAAGGCCAGCCTGGGTTACAAAGTGAGTTCAAGGCCAGCCTGGGTTACAAAATAAGTTCAAGGGCAGCCTGGATTACACAGTGAGCTCAAGGCCAGCCTGGGATCCATATGGAGACCATGTTTCAAAGGCAACCAATTGATTATTGGAATTTTTTGGAATTCAATTTTTTGGAATTCAATTTTTTGGAATTCCAAATAATCCAAATAATGACATGTTTAATGCAGGAGAACAGAAGAATGAGAAATTTTACTTATCATAATCCCTATTTCAGTAACACTAACAATGTGAAAAGCACTCACAGGACAAAGTTATTCAAATGAAATCTTCTAAGCCTCCTGTTGCCTTTAGTTGCAAACATTGTTAACTGAATGGCCACTGAGTGGCACTGTTGCCTTTTAGTTCTGTGTTAAAACTGACGGCTGTTTCCAGAGCTGAAGCAACTTAATCTCTAACTCCTTCCCATCTCCTGCCTTCTTAGTGTTAAATCCGACGCCAGTCCTCACAACTAGTCAAAGTAGGAGAGGAAATGCCTGTTGACGGCTCATCTATATGACCTCCTATAAGGTTCAGGAATTATCAGGGGGAGAGAAGGCAGAAATAATGTAAAAGTTGGAGGAAGGGATGCAGGTAGAACACTTTTCCAGGCATAAGGCCATGACACTCTTGAATTCTCAGCAGCTGTGATTACCTGCACAGCACCTGCTCACAATTGGACCCATCAACGTTTCATCTTGGAGTCAAGGAGTGGCTCAAGAGGCACTAATCCTGCCAGTGGATTTTACAGGCAGTTAAAGGTGCCTAGGGAGGGAGAGGCTCATGGGGCTCCACCCCTTTCTGAGTATTTATCGGCAGTTAATGATTGCTGGGAGATGGAGTAACATTTTCTTCAGTGAAGTAGCAACTGGTAAACTGTCCACACTCCTATAAAATAACCCCTAACCTGTGCTCACTAGTTGGTCTTCCAGAGGACCTGAGTTCGATTCCCAGCACCCACAGAGCAGCTAACAAACATCTGTATCTCCATTTCCAGGGGGTCTGACACCCTCTTCTGGCCTCTGTGGGCTTTAAATAACATGGCTGCATTTATATACATGAAGGTAATACACTCATACATAAAATAAAAATAAATTTAAAATAAAAATATACATGCATGAAAATGCCATAATGAAACAATTATGTATAATTAATATATGCTAATAAAAATAAGCCTAAAGAAGAAATAAAACCCTTGGCTGTCTCATGTGCTAACTGTGAAACCAACACCCAGGCTGCTTACCTGACTGGTGCATGGTTAGCAGTGTCCTTTGGGGCCAGCTGCTCCAGCAGCCACTGCCTTCTCGTGGCTTCGGTCCTGCAGCGCCGCTGGAGCAGGTTGTCTCTGAGGGTCCTGAGGATCAGTTTTGTGTTCCCCCTTGCTGACATCTGTGAAAATGAACAATATCTCTAATAAGGAGTCAAGAGACAGGCCAGAGGGCTCATGGGTAAAAACACTTGTTACCAAGACTGACCACCTAAGTCTGATGCTGTTATGGAAGGAGAGAACCAAATCCTACAAGTTGTTCTGTGATTTTTCCATATTTGGGCAGTAGCACACATGTAAAGGTGTACACACACACACACGCACACACACATACACACACAGCAATAAAATGAATAACTAAAAATTAAAAATGGTGCCAGATCATTTGGTGGAACGGTCCATGATGAAATTGTCAAAACTTCTGTTCTTGTATGTTAGTCTTGTACCCAGGATGAATGTCCCTAATTGCCTCAGCAGCTCCTCTTCCTTAAAGTGACTGGAAGAGGGAAATTTGGAGGAGAGTTTGTGGTTGCCAACAGTTGGGGATGTGGATTCCTTTAAGAATTCGATGTTATCATGTGGATTTATCTTAAGGAGAATCCTTGCAGTTTATTGCTGGATCAGTGAGTACCTGGACCACCTGAAGGTCATCCATCCATCTCACCTAAAATACTTCTAGGGAAAAGCAACAAAGGAACCAGGTGATTCAAAACTCTCCAAACCTTGAAATTTAAAGTGTAATAACAAAGTGACCACATGGTGTCACTATAACACCACTAAGTCCCAGGCTGTCAGGCCTAGGAAGCTAGATCAGAGGTCAAAGAATCAGAATTAGGTTAGTGCAGCAGAGCAAAGCAAGGCTCACTGGAAACTGGTAAGATCCAGGCACTTGTTTTTTGTGGGCCATTCACATTACATACAGAACGGGAAAGCTGTCATCGGTGAGGGTGATCCACCAACAGCCTTACTGTTGGCATTTGAGAAGAATGCTATCTGCTCAGAGTTTCAGGAAATTAGTGGTGAAAAGACAATGCTATCTCCATCATTACAAATGGCAGAATCCTTTTGCGTGCTATTCCTCTTTCTTCTCAGTTCTAAATTGACTTGTTGATTACTAATATCTTTCTATATAAGCCAGAAAGTTATAAGGTCTTCCTTTTTTTTTTTTTTTGTAAAAATCTAGATATTTTTCTTTCGTCTTTTTATTTTCCCTAAAGGAAAAGAAATACTTGAAATTTAGGACTCATGGAAAGACATATTTTAAAATTTCTCCAAAAATATGCCAGCAGTTAGAACCTTTGCTGTATTGTTTTTGCCAAATCAAAGCCCATTTCTTTTTCATGCATACCAATTCCAATACCTCTTCTCTCTAACTTTGACAGATATTTTCTATCTAATACATAGTATGAGATCAAGAGTCATATTGTAATTCATTCACCCTTTTCTTGTCTTCAAAAGCATTTATTTATTTATTTATTTGTTTGTTTGTTTAGTCTTTTTGAGACAGGGTCTCCTGTAGTCCCAGCTGTCCTGGAACTCACTCTGTAGACCAGGCTGGCCTTGAACTCATAAAGATCTGCCTGCCTTTGCCTCCCAAGTGCTAGGATTAAAGGCATGCACCACCATGCCCAGCCAAAAGCTTTTATAAAACCCTGCAGTGTTGCTGGAGAGATGGCTTACTGGTGAAGAGCACTGGCTGCTCTTTTAGAGGCCCTGGGTTCAGTTCCCAGCACCTATATGGTGGCTAACAACTGTCCATAACTCAAGTTCCAGGGAATCTGATGCCCTGTTCTCTGACATCTAGGGGCATTGCACAACACGGATGCACTTACATACATCCAGGCAAAACACTTATACACATAAAAATAAATAATTACAAAACAAACCTGCAATGTTATAGAAAGTACATTTCTATTTATTTATTTAAAAAATATTTTTAAATTTATTTTTTATGTGTATGAATGTCTGCATGTAGGTTTGTGCACCCATGTCGTGCAATGTTGTGGAGGTCAGAACAGAGTGTCGGATTCCCCTGGAACTGGAGTTAAAGATGGTTCTCAGCCGCCATGTGGGTGCTGGGGATCGAACCTTGGTCCTCTGCAAGAGCAGTCTGTGCTCTTAACCACTAGGCCATCTCTCCAGCCCCTCTATTTATTTTTGTCTTCTGCATATATCAACTATGAAAGCCAATGGAATTCATTATGACTTTTTCATAATGAATTTGTAATATTCTCTGAGCATATAAGAGAGTTTGATTATATTGAGAAATACTTAAAGTTGAGCTTGTCTTTTCCATAGTCATAATTATTATACAGCAGAAACAGGACTTGTAGTTTTGGTGGAAGGAAAGACTTTTAAAAATGGATATATCGGCTGGGTGTGGTGGTGCATGCCTTTAATCCCAGCACTCGGGAGGCAGAGGCAGGCGGATTTCTATGAGTTCAAGACCAGCCTGGACTACATAGCGAGCTCCAGGCCAGCTGGGACTAAAGGGAGACCCAGTCTCAAAAAGACCAAAACAAACCCGGATATATTTTATAAGGACTTGGTTAATGAATACTTTACTACATTGCATTAGATATTACCTGAACACAGTGCTCAGTTACAGTATGTGACTTCTGGTGGGACTTGCTGTGAAGATCCGATAAAAAACACACCTGGCAGATGTCAAAGTTGAGGCACTTCAGACAGCGATATCTGCCAATTAGAGTGGAAGTACAGTTTGCATCATCACCAGTAGGAGAGCGAACAGATGAGGCAGAGAAGGAGTCTCCTCAAATATAGAGACGGTTGTCTGAACTCCAGTGATTACAAGGGGTCTCTCAAAGTTGATAGGGATATTGAATAACTCAAATGTTAATTTAATTAGAGATATCTTATTTTGACAATATTTTTATATTTATTTGTGTGTGGCTGTGTATGTAAGTATGTATGTAAGCAAGTGTGTGCCATGGTACATGTGTGGAGGCTCTCTCTGTGGAGGTCTGGAGACAGAACTCAGTTTGGTTGGGCTTGTCAGGAAGTACTTTAACCTGAGCCATTGTGCCAGCCCTTTGATAGTATTTTATAAGACATTATATTAATGTGCCTTTACCCAACAAATTATGGCACACAGGTCTGATTTACATCCCTTCCTCAGCACCCAAATGCCAAATGTCACATATTCAGCAGGGTACTGGGGGCCACAACTGCTAAGAAACCCTCAAGTCTGAAGACATGTCTTGTGTAGTTGCCACATGCACTCAAATATTAAAAATAGGTTGCTATTTTCAATACAATTAAATCATGGCTTCTCTTGGAAATATGCAAGACAGGATAATAGTAAATTACATTCCTGGTTCTGGGAAAAAAGCAAACCACAGATAAATGATTTAAGCATAAGCACAAGTGTCGGCTGGGTTTTCATGGAAGAGCAGAGATTCATTATCATATTTTGCAAATTTCTTTTTTTTAATTAATTAATTAATTAATTAATTTATTTATTTTTATTGATGTTTTGTGTATTTCATACATAATTTTCCAATTCAGTTCAGGCATATATCCCCTTCCCTTCCCCTCACCCCACCCCTACCCATCCCAGATCATGCATTCTGCCATAACTTTTCTGCGTCTTTCTGTTTTTTTTTTTTTAAACAGTAGGTGATATAGTCTGTGAGTACAAGCATCCTTCATGTAAAATCAATTTCTGAGCAGTTGTGCCCAAACCCACACAGCTCATGGGTCCCACCATCCAGCAGTGAGGGGTGGGGCTTGTATGTTCAATCAAGTTGATCAAATGAGTGTCCCATCTATATTGTTGTAGTTTCACCATTCACCCCAATCGTAGCCCTTACATTCTACCATGCCCCCTCTTCCGCAGATTGTTCCCTAGGCTTAGAAAAGGGGCACTGGTGGATGAGAAGCAAAACAGTCTACTTTCTCTGGAGCTGTTGTCTTGGTCTCTAGTCAATTCTGGCTGTTTTCTTTCATGGCCTGCCAGCTTGTCCAGGCATAACCAAATTATGGGTTCTCTTAGAAATTTGCAAGATATGTCTGTATATCTTGCAAATTTCTAAGAGAACCCATAATTTCTTTTTTTCTGGGGGGGAGAACTCTTTTATTTTTTATTTTTCTATTATTTATTTTTTTCATTTTTTTTCATTTTTAACAATAAGTAATAATTTATGAGTACAAGCATCCTTCATGTAAAACCAATTTGCAAGCAGTTGTGCCCAAACCCACACAGCCCAAGGGTCCCACCATCCAGCTGGGGGGGGCTTGTATGAGAACCCATAATTTCATAGAAGGAGGCCTAGAGATTAAAATGGAGAAGTATCCAGCTAGAAAGAAGAGAAAAAGTAAATAAAGACCATCATGAACAAGTGGTTCCCAGACCTTTCAGACATTCTGTCCCCGTGAAGAACAGGGTCATGAAAAGTCGAAGTACCAGCAAGGTCAGATAACAGAAAGCCTTCAGAGCATGACTAAGCATTTGGAAGTGGAGCAGGAGTATGAGAGTACCGTGGGACCAACTCTGAGCTGCCTTGGCCATTACTGTCCCTTTGACATAGGGTCAGTATTGGTAGGAGATAGTAAATAGTGTTGGGTGTCCAGAACAATTATGTTTTTGAGCACATTTTATGTTCCGTTGACAGTGGGTATCCATGAAATTCTTTACACTAAAGTCTTATTATTGCCTTAACTTTACAGGTGAGGAAATGGAATTTAAGGGAACCTAAGTAACTTGCACGAAGTCACACAATGGTTCGATGAATGGTAGAGGAAGGTTTCAGCCCTAAGATACCACTGAAATCAAAAGCCTGTTATTTCACCACTGGAACAGAACACTAAGGTAAGGGACTGGAGTTCAAGTTCACGCACCACCATTTCTAGCTGTGGTAGTTACAGGAGTTGCACTGGAAAGTTAAGTTCACTGTTTGGAAGGGTGCTTGATGCAGAGTAGGTCATTAGTGAACATTAGTTGAGTGATGTTTAATGAATGACCTGGCTTCTTCAGCAGGACAATGGAGCTAGTGAACACTTAATTCTTGGCCTTGCAAAAAGTCTTACATAGCTTTGAAAATTAATCAGCATACCCAAGTGGGAAGTCACTCGCTTTTCCAAGGTCATGAGCAACATAAAAATGTCTTGTTTTAATAGTGTTATTTGATGAATCATCTCTGCTGGCTGCTTTAGCCAGCATTCTAGACAGCTGCAACTGACCAGCTCTTTTTAATTGTGTTCCTCTATGTTTTGAGGCATCTGTAGATGTGTGAGTGGTTGCTCAGTTGGGACTGCGACTGGTTTATTTTTTATAGTTTTATCACATAGAGAACCAAGGTTTTTATCCTCATTTCAACCTTATATGCCTTTTTAGAGAACATCAATGATAATCTATCCATGTAGAATTTAATTCTTGGGTTAGGGACAATTTATGCTCTTTATGCCTTTTCTCTCTGTTGTGTACATGCTTGTGTGTGTGTGTGTGTGTGTGTGTGTGTGTGTATGTATGTGTTCGTGCATGTGCACCAAGTCCAAAGGTTGCTGTCAGATGTCTTTCTCACTTGCTCTACCATTTAATTAATTAATTTATTATTTATTATTTATTTATTTAGATCTTTTTGACACAGGATCTTCCTGTAGCCCCAGCAGCCTCTGTTAGTATTAAAGGTGTGTAACACCAACCTTATCTTTCTAGACAGTGTCTCTCACTGAGTCTGTAAGCTCACCAATTCTGCTGCACTGACTAGCTGGCCGGTCCTAGGGGTCCTCCTGCCTCTGCCTCCCCAGCTCTGGCATTATTATTATTATTATTACTATTACTATGTGTATGAGTGTTTTGCTTGCATGGTAAGTGTACCGTCTACATGTAGTGCCAAGGAGGCCAGAAGAGGGCCGTAGATCTCGGACTGGAGTCACAGATGCTGTAAGCTTCCACGTGGGACTTTTTTATATGAGTTAGATTTTGCTGCATCTTCCAAATCCCCTAAAAACTCAAGTCTACCTTCTCGGCAAAATTAAAACTTGATTTTTAGATTTTTAGTGGGCCCAGAAGACCTATTTTATATCTGGGAGGAAATGTGTTTAAAGTTTAAACTGGCTAAGGTCAGGAAATATGGGAAGAAAAGTGGAGCAGAGTGAGCGAGAGCCAAGCTCTGAACCTCTTCCCTTCCAGGCACCCCAGGACTTGTTTTTAACTACAGAGAATCTCAGAGTTTCAGCCCTACCACAACTCCACACCCGCAGCCCACATATCATGAATCAAGGGTTGCCCATGTATGGCCTAGATCTTCCTGCTTCTTTCTCTTCTCTAATGGGCATACACCTTTAATTCTAACACTTGAGAAACAGAGGCAGGAGGATTTCTATGAGTACAGAGCCAACCTGGTCTACATAGCACATTCTAGGCCAGACAGGGTTACCCAGTGAGACTCTGTCTAAAAATGTAGAAAACAAAACAAAAATAAAAATAAAAACAAACCCCTAACTTCTAATGGTACCTCTAATTTACATCCCAACCTTTCCTTAGGACAGAGTTTTAACTGTAAATCCTCAAAGCCATGTAGGGTCAGAAGCTCTCATCCTGCCATAGCTGTCAAACCTGCCCTTGTCTCTAGGCAGACAGAAGGTGTGGCTTACTGAGCATTCCCTCGGCTCCTGTACCTTGCTCTTGGCTGTCGGCACAGGGAAGCAGGAGCATCATGGTTGCAAGGCAGGGACTCTGGATTCAGCCCGTAGTCTCTGCCACTTGCTAACTGTATTATTTAATGTTTCTGTGAGTGAGGAATAATAACACCACCTTTTATAAAGCTTTTAACACATTTTAAGTGAAATGATCCATGTAAACTTCTCAGACTAGCATTTTCTTAACACTTAACAAATATACACTATTCTTGTTATGGGTAGCTCCTGAGTGCTTAAAAAGGTTTATTTGGAACAAAAGACAATTGTGTTCCACCCTAGAGGAAAAGAAATGGTGTCTAGTCAGATTATGTGTCAGTGGAAGAATTTCATATTTCATCAATTATACAGCATACATTTATTTTCAACCAGGCTGCCTCAGACAGGGAGTTACTGAGCTGGAAAATTCAGCTGACTTCCAAATGTATGACAAGGGTCTCAAAAAGAATCTGGAGAGATGCAGCCCCACCTTTGGACCCAGTTGTCTAATGACTATTCATGAAATACTGGTGCCCACTGTACCTTAGTCCCATGATTGGGAAGCTTCTACAGACACCACACCGCACAGGGTGAGTGACTGTTTCTGCGGCTGACAGTCGGTAGCAGGTTGGCAGCCACAGGAGGATGAGAGGCTCAGACTGTGCCCAAGACAAGAACTTTTCCTCCTTGATTCCAGAGCTCAGCACCTGGAAAACAAGAACATACCAAAATATATTTTCAGGCAGGATTTGTACTCTTTCTTTCCTGGCTCTGTGTTGTTCTGCTAAAGAAGTTTATCATATGAGAAGCTGGAGGCAAGGTTATCTCTGAACCTAAGTTTCTGGGGATCTGAGTGGAATCTAATTTAAGTCAGTCAGCAGACTCTTCAAGCATGTCTGCCCTAACTCTCAGGGACATTTTCATGGTACTCACCCCTCGGAAACAGCTGCGGATAGCACTTTCCACAGGGCACAGAGGGCAACTCTCTCCCACGACAGTTAGGATCTGTAAGAGGCAACCTCATGTCAGCTGTTAGAAGACTATGTGTCCCTGAGTAACAATGCTCACAGCATGGAGGCCATCAAGGTGCAAGTATCAAGAGTCTGTGAATGGCAAACTAGCTCAGTAAATGGAAAAGAAAGGTAGTTTTTAGGTTTTGTGGACTTCTTGAGTTGAAACTATGAATTAAATAAGTGGAAAAAAGAAGGAGGATTATAGAAGAAAATCTTACAGTTGGAGATATGGAAAGTGTGTTCAGCTTTTTATGAGCCTTGTTAAATTATTTTAGTCTTTCTTTCCTTTTTTTAATTTATGAATGGTACTGATATTGTGTTAAAGTTTATTGGGACTTTAAGGAAAAAAATTCATGTTTTTTTTAATATCATCTCATTTTTGGTGTGTGTATATTTGTTTGTTTATTTATTTATGTTTGTTTGTTTTTGGTCTTTTCCAGACAGGGTCTCCCTATAGTGCCAGATATCCTGGAACTTACTCTGTAGACCAGGCTGGCCTTGAACTCACAAAGATCTGCCTGCCTCTGCCTCCCAAGTGCTAGGATTAAAGGTGTGCGCCACCATTCTTGGCTATATTTGTTTATTTGTTTGTTTTTTGAGACAAGGTCCTCCTATAGTCCTATCTGGCCTGGAACTCACCTTATAGACCAGGTTGGCCTGGATCTCATGGAGATCTGCCTGGCTCTGCCTTCCAAGTGCTGGGAATAAAGGTGTGTACCACACCAGGTTCTATTATCTCCTTTTAATAAATTCCAGTTGTGTTCGTTTTTTGCCACTCTAACAAAATACCTTATAAACAAACTTCAAAAGAGGAAAGATTGACATTGGTTCATGGGTTTAAAGGTCTTAGCCCCCAGTTTCTGGGCTATGGTGAGGCAGAACATGAAGGCAGAAGGGGGTGGCAGGCCAGACCTGTTTAGCTCGTGGTGACCAGGAATCAAAGGGAAGAAGTGGCCCTGAACAAGATCTAGCCTAGGAGAAGAGGTCTCCATTGGTCTACTTCCTTCAACCTGGTCCCACATTTGAAAGTTTCTACCAGTTGTTCATTCAGGTTATGACTCCATCAGTGGAATAACCCATTGATTAGGCCAGAGCCCTCATGATCCAGTCACTGCTCAATGATTGAATCCACCAGCTAGGGATCAAGCCTTCAACAGAAGAGCCTTTGGGGTGGGGGTGGGGGGGACCCTTCACATCTAAACCATAGCAACAGTCTTTGAAGTAGGGCAGTGATCATCTTATTGAAAGGGAAGACTGACAGGAAATGAAGTCAGTATGTCAAAGACATCTCCATAGTCCCATGTTCATGGCAGCCAGGATATGAGAACAACTTAGATGTTCATTGGCAGTAATGAATAAAGAAAATGACATTTTGTATAAAATGGAATACTATCCAGCCTTTAAAAGAAGGCTACACCTCATCTGCCTGGAAATACTGTGCAGCAGTGGCAGCCATATGTCTGTATATCCCAAATCTAATTGGCTATTAGCTCTCTCCTTGGAGGAATAACCCACGACTGATGCCACAAGCTTACATCCTCTAATGGTTAGGAGATGTTATAAACCACACGAAGACCCTGCCATACTTAACAGAAGAAAATGTAAATCATGAATTAACATACCATCAAAACATCTGTGTCTATACAAAAGAAACCTACCATAACAATTAGTACTGTTTAAATACCTATATATCTAATTGTGTGTGCTTCATTAGTAGGATCGAAAGGCTATATATTATACTGTTTAAATACCTAAATATCTAATTGCATGTGCTTCATTAGTAGGATCGAAAGGTTATGCCTGGACAAGCTGGCAGCCCATGAAAGAAAACAGCCAGAACTGACTAGAGACCAAGACATCAGCTCCAGAGAAAGTAGACTGTTTTGCTTCTCATCCACCTGTGCCCCTTTTCTAAGCCTAGGGAACAATCTGCGGAAGAGGGGGCGTGGTAGAATGTAAGGGCTGCGATTGGGGTTAATGGTGAAACTACAACAATATAGACTGGACACTCATTTGATCAACTTGATTGAACATACAAGCTCCCCCTGCTGGATGGTGGGACCCATGAGCTGTGTGGGTTTGGGCACAACGGCTTGCAAATTGGTTTTACATGAAGGATGCTTGTACTCACAAATTATCACTTATTGTTAAAAAAATTGAAAACAAAACAAAACAAAAAAGCAGAGAAAGATGCAGAAAACTTACAGCAGAATGCATGATCTGGGATGGGTAGGGGTCAGGTGGGGGGAAGGGAAGGGGACATATGCCTGAACTGAATTGGAAAATGATGTATGAAATACACAAAGCATCAATAAAAAAAAAAAAGAAAAGAAAACCCTAAAAAAAAAGAAGGAAATCCTGTCATTTCCTATAACATAGGTAAACCTGGAAAAAATATGCTACATGAAATTAGCCAGGTGCAGAGATACTGCACAACTTCTCTTCGATGAAGAATCTCCAAAAAGCTGAGCTCGTAGAAATAGAGAGGTTGCTAGAGTTCAGGCTGGGGATGTTGGTCAGAAGATAAAAACTTTTAGATTAAGATGAGTAAGTTCTGGGGATGTAACATACAGAATGAATATTGCTACTAATATTATATTTACTGGAAATTTTATATGAGACCAGGTTTGTGTATACTTATCTTCTCTTCACATACTTGTACACACAAATAGTGAGGATGAGTATGATGGGTGTGGCTAAGCAACTTGACCGCAGCAATCACTACGCAGCGTGTAGCTATGCTACCTATAGCACCTCATCAAGTAACACAGCTCCCTCACTCCCCTTTTTTTCTTTTTCAAAATGGGTTCTTTCTGTGTTGTCCAGGCTCCAATTCCTGGACTCTTGTGGTCTTACTATCCCCCAAGCAGCTGGAGCCACAGGCATGCACCACCACAGGAGATTATGTCTTTCATAAGTATAATTTTGTCCATTAAATATATTTCAAGATGTCTAGATCAAGGCATGATTGAGATATGTATGGCATTTTGCTTAAGATTAAAAAAAAAAAAGCAAATTTGCTCCACAATTGGGAACTCTGGAAGTCCTTACCTTTCATTAAAGAGACAAAGCATTGACTTTATAGATATTCCAGTGGCTCAGAGTACCCTTGGTGTTTCTACCTTTCAACCATAGTTATATCCGGGGGTCTAGCTAAAAGACTAAGAAAGATGAGCGACTTGGTTCTGGTATCTACATGTACAGATTTGTCACCTCCATTTGTATCCATTTGGATAGGAGTCCTAATTTCACATCTGATGTTTTATACAACACAGGCTGTCAGTAAATACTTCCTGCAAGCTCAGAAGTAATCTCAAAGACCCCCACAGAGTCCATCAATTCAAATAAACATTCTCCTAATCAGGAAAGTGGCACTTAGAACCTCTCTGCTGACAATTAGCCAGGCAGAAGTCAACAAACATTTGTGTAATGATGACAAGACGGCTTTTACTTTAAGTTGATAATAACCCTGTCAACAAGTAGAATATAAGTAACTATTTCTTATATTACTTAGCCTTTGAAAAAACAACTCATTTCCCATTTTTTGGCTTCCGAATGCCAATGAACTAGTCAGACAGACCATTTATTAAAAGTGCTGCTGATTCAACATCATCCCTCCCCTGAGGTTCTCATCCCGGAAATATGGGAGGTGGATATTGTGTAACCCACTTGCCATCTTTGTGATCCTGACACTAGCGAAAAGAAATTTCACGTCTATAGTGCATTTTAACCCACCATTTGCCTTTAGGTGTCTACATAAAGATTTTGTGGATTAATCACCCACTTGACTAATTTCTTGCAGGTGTTCTATAGGAGAATTAAATGTGGTTAGATGGCACGCTAGCACAGGCAGAAGGATGCTTGAAATGGTAATTAGGCTTCTTAGGGGAGGGTTTCAATCACATAGCAGGGACTGAAATTTTCTATGGGAATCCGTCTTGGAGTCCATAATGAAAGCCAATGATATAATAATTTACTATGAAAACTGAAACTCTTCTCCTTTCCAATAGCTTTCTTTAAAAAAAATTGATTCAAGAATTTCATACAATATATTTTAGTGTCTTTTTTGTTTTGCATTTTTATTGAACTTTTTATGATTTTCATATAATATAGCTTGATGGCATTTAGACACACTTCCCTCTCCCTACCTACCGTCACTGCCCCCCACCCAATCTAATGAACTCTCATACATATACATTTATGTGAAGGTATATATAGGCCTGTAGAGTGTGATTTGTGTTCCCCAGTGTTCTTCAGTGTAGATCTACTCACTGGGCCCACCAGAAGTCTCAAACCTGTCACACACTCTCTCCCTTCCAAGCAGCTATCAGATCCTCAGGTAGGTTGGGATTTCTTACCCACTTCCCCAGGTCTATGCTGGGACATTGTTTGGTTTAAGCTTGCATAGAACTTGTGCATACTGTCACCATTGTTGTGACTTCATGTGGGTAAATGACCAGCTGTCTAGAAAACTCTGTTTCCTTGTGGTCATGCACCTTCTCTGTGAACTTTGGGAGGCACAGGTTTGAAATAGCTTTCTAAGAAGCCCGTTGAAGCTGATGGAGGGTGGAGGAGATGCTGTAAGAGCCACCATTTCAGAAGCTTGTTGAGTTTTGTTGGGTTTGGAACAAGAGCGGATTTTTAGGACCTGTTGGAATAGTCAGACTCCTTTACTAGTCAGGAGACAAACAAGAAACTCTGGAGAAGGAGAACGCCCTCTTGCCCAGATTCCTCCACCATATCTGCTTTGAAATCTGCTACCAGTCTGGTGAGCTAAATCTATGGATAGCTTAGGCTATAATTTCCCCTGTTCAACCTGCTTGAGTTATGGGATGCGGAGTTTCTGGGAAGGAACATCAGGTAGTTCCCTGAGACCTGCTTCAGCCAGCAGTCAATCTGCAATGGGATTCATGGGAGCTGCCATAAACACTGGAGCAGCATTAAAATATAAACATCTACACTTGGCCTTTAAAAAAAACACTTTTAATTGTATTTTTGCAATTTTCATGTAGTATAATTTGATGACACTTAGATCCCCTCCCTTATCTGTAACTCCCCTTATTGTCCCCCATCCCATTTAATATATTCTTTTTTTTTTTTTCTGCATGTGTATGAATGTACTGTCTGCATGCAAGTCTGTGCACCCGTGTCGTGCAATGCCGCGGAGGTCAGAAGAGGGTCTCGGATTCCCCTGGGACTGGAGTTCTCCTGGAATTGGAGTTTCAGACGGTTCTCAGCCACCATGTGGGTGCTGGGGATCGAACCCGGGTCCTCTGCAAGAGCGGTCGGCGCTCTTAACCGCTAGGCCATCTCTCCAGCCCCGCCATTTAATATATTCTTATCAAATATTATTCTAATAGTGTTCCCAAATGTCCTTCAGCGTAGGTCTATCCACTGGAGCCTGGTTGACCTACCAAGAGTCCTATGCCTGAAAGATACTGTCTCTGCCGCTCCCACAGCCATCTGTGGCCTGGCAGTTTCCCTGGACAGGGTAAGAGCTTATCACCCACCTTCTCATGTCTCTGCTGGCATTGTTTGTCTGGTTTGAGCTTGCGTGGGACAATGCATGCTGTCACTATTGCTGTGAGTTCATATGAGTCTGGACCAGATGTCTGGAAAACTTTTCTGTAGTCGTTCACAGGAACCTGAGTCTAGATGGGTCACAGGACACAGGGAAGAACCTAGTAATAGTTTTCCACTAAATGGTTATCATATTAAACTGAATCTTAATGCATCTCTCAAATCTTAGCAGAGAAGTCTCATTCTGCAACAGATGGCAATTAACGTAGAAACCCACAACTGGCTGAAGTGCAGAGAACGAGAGTCTGTAGAGTGCTTACCCTGCAATAGAATACTTATAGCAAACTTCTGCTCCCAAAGCTCCGGGACTATTATACCTGACTTTTTTGAGGCAGGCTGGCTAACCTAAGGAAAGAGCTATACATAGGGGCTGGAGGCTGGTGACTCAGCAGAGCTTTGTTAGAGCAAGACATCGTGGGAACACTCACAGCATCATGGGTATTCATTTGAAGCTGGCCCTTGCTCTCCTTACCTAATCCTTACAGCTGAAGCCTTCAGAGTTTCTGGTTAACTATGTGCAGGAGAGCAAAGTCCATCGTGTGAGTCCACCAGAGAAGAGGGAAAAAGGCGAGCTTCGGATGAGAAAGGCCCAGCCCAGGTCACGGACTCCTGCCCATTGTCTCTCTGGACATTTCCCTTTTCCTTCCATAAAATCTCTTTGCACATTTGAGATAGAGAATTACCTTTTTTGTTATCGTTTGGTAGGTAGCAAACAGAATGAATCATAGATTCTGGTAATAAAAAAGTGAAAATCAGGACAATGCCAGACCCCTCTGGGACCAGTGTGGTCAGCCGAGATGACCACTGCCTTTTGCTTATAATTCCGTTTCCATATCATTAGCCTTGCAGAACTGCCAGTTCCCATCATGCATCTGATCTTATGAAACATCTGAAAGCTCCACATAGAAACAGAGAAAGAGTAAACCTCATTCTGAAAAAACAACAGCCAATTCTAGAAATTTCTCCTTTTCTACCTTAGCTTATGAATTATCCTCAACTTTGTTGCGCTTGGCTATTGGATGCGCTGCTGTTCAATATCCCTGGGGACAACTCACACTGTGAACACCTACACTTGCCCCTGGAATATGTACTCCTGTTTTGCAGTTAAAGCTACTTCCCGAATCCTCACTTTCTCTCACGGCTGAATTCTGTCTCCGTGGGTGACAGCGATACTTATGCCTCTCTGTCTCTCCTGAGACCTCCTTAACCTTCACTTCCAGAAACATTTTAACCTTACTAAAAAATTTAAAATCTGCTGTCAAGTCTGGTCAGAGAAGCTTCCTTTTTGTAGTGGTCAGCAGTGACTCCAGAGACCATAATTGGTCCAAGCACAGGGAATAAATGACTGTTGAATGCCCAATCATAAGTGAGACATCTGTGTGGCTGATCTCCCCTCATCCAATTCCAAGGCTCAGGGAATATCACAAAAAAGAGGTGGACAGGGCTGGAGAGATGGCCTAGCGGTTGAGAGTGCCAACTGCTCTTGCAGAGGACCCGGGTTAGATCCCCAGCACCCACATTATGGCTAAGAACCATCTGTAACTCCAATTCCAGGAGAACTCCAGTTCCAGGGGAATCCAAGACCCTCTTCTGACCTCCGCAGCATTGCACAACATGGGTGCACAAACCTACATGTAGACAGTACATTCATACACATACAAAATAAAATAAAATAAAATAAAGAGGTGGACAGAGTATAAGAGCTGGGAAGTGGGGAGAGAAGTATGGAAAGCTGACTTCCAGGCATGGCATGGCTGCTGCACTCTTGAATTCAGAGTCTCTGTTATTACCTGAACAAAATCTTTACAAGATTGTGTCTATCAACAAGCCTGACATGGGACTCCATCCCTCTCTGAGAATTTATATGCAGTTAACAGTTGATGGAGGAGGAGGAGGAGGAGGAAGAGGAGGAGGAAGAGGAGGAAGAGGAGGAGGACAAGGAGGAAGAGGAGATATTTCCTTTAGTGGTGTAGCCACTGGTAAGGTGGTCATGCTTCTTTAAACAAACTCTCACCCATATTCCTGTAAACAACCCTAATGAAATTCATTGCATCACACACACACACACACACACAAACACACACACACACACACACGCACATGAGAGAGAGAGAGAGAGAGAAGAGAGGATAGTTGGAAAGAGAAAGGGGATTGGCTGAAATGGAAAGGGGGTCAAGAGAAGGGAACAGATATGACAGACATGTATGAAAATTTCACAATGAAGCTCATTATCCAGAATTAACATATGCTAATAAAACAACAAAAAATTTAAATCATCACTTTATTTAGGAATTATGAACATCTCAGGGAAAGGAGACGTGTGGAGCAAGACAGTGTAAGAGGACGGTGTAAGAGGACACTCTGGAGACTGTCCTCATAGAAGCAACTATTTGAACAATTATGCACAAACATGCCTTCTCAAGGGCTAAGGAGACCACTGAGAGAACAGAGCATTTGGCTATAGGACAGTGATAAGGAAAGAAGAGCTAGAGAGATTGCTCAATGGGCAATAATAAGCACCTACAAGCATGAGGACCTGAGTACAGATCCCAGCACCCACATAAAAACATATGCATCTGGAGCCCCAGTGTTGTGGGGACTGAGAGAGAAGGGTAGCTGGGGCTTGCTAGGCATCAACCTACCTCTAAATTCAATGGGAAACTTGGTCTCAAGGGAATATGACAGAGTGTGACACAGCAGGATTCCCATTGTCCTCCTCTGGTGGCAGGTATGCATGCACCCTAGATAGACACATGTGCATAACCACTGTGGGGGGGGGGCAATTGAAGAAGGCAGGTGCAGGAATGACTTCTACAATATGGACAGAATACGAACTGATGGCTTTTACTTAACCTTGCACCAACCAAAAACCTACTCTTTATAAGATAAACAAGCCCAGCGAGCCAGGTGTTCTTGTGACCTAGGCACCTGAACTTAAACCTACAGGATCTCATTTTGCTCAAGATAGTGAATGAATATGGATGTGCTTGTTTAACATGTCAAGAATAATTGAGAAGTTTATCTGTAATTGTGAGTGTGTGTGTGTGTGTGTGTGTGTGTGTGTGTGTGTGTGTGTGTGTGATATTTTAAGCCTAGGGATCAAAGGGCATGATTCTCTGACGAGATGGGCATGGAACCTAGCTTCGACTTCCTCAATTGATGCTGGCTGGAGATACTGTTTGAATAAAAGTATGAGTGAAGGCTTGCTCAAGAGCACAGTTCCAGAGACATCTGAAGGAATAGAGTTTGGGTCCACTCTTGGCCTTAAAACTAAACTAAGAGTCAAGCCGTTTCTTCATTCGGATAGACCTGTAACAGCACCATAGGCAGAAAAACAGTTTTTCATAACCAATGTTATCCCTCTTCCAATTCAAGGTATAACAGGGCTGAGAGGGCATTTGACTGAGGGGAAGAGGAGATTTGTATTGGTCTTGGGAACTGAACTGGTGACAGTAAAATCTAACATAAGGCACATGCCAGAGCAAAAAAATTACAATGAACAAAATGAAAACCAAAATAAAAACCAACAACAGCAGAACTAACTGATTGAGTAAGGAAATGGATGAACCGGAAGACAAGGGTTTGAAAGTATAATGATGAAAGAGAAAAAAAGGAAAAGAATGAAATGAAATAAAAAAAAAGGCCCATGGGATTTATGAGACAGTATCAAAAAGAGCAAAGATGTACCTCAGTGACATTCAGGAGGAGGAGAAACACACAAAGGGATATATAGGAAGCTGATGTAAAGAAAGAAAGGGGGGAGAGGAGATGACTCAATGGGAAAAGTGCTTGCCATACAGGTATGAGGACTTGGGTTCAGATCCCCAGCCCCCACATGAAAACCCAGTGTGGTGGTGCATGTCTGTAACTCCAGTGCTGGGGCTGGTGGGAAAGTAGAGACAGGCAGATCTCCTGGGTTCACTAGCCAGCCAGCCTGGCCAAAATTGTGTGTTCTAGGTTCAGTGAGAGATTACTAACTCAGAAAATAAGGTAGAAAGTAATAGAAGTAGATGTCTGAAATTGACCTTTGGCCTCCACATTTGCATGCATGGTCCAGTGTGGACCATGTCCACTTATACACATACACATGCACACATATACAAATAATAAGAAAGATAGACAAATGACACATGACTTTAGAAGTCTGAAGAACAATATAAACACCGGAACCAAGAAAGCCAAATGTCTCCAATCAGGTTCAATCCAGATAAATGTACCCCATGGCATATAGTTATCAGTCCATATTCACAATTTTCATATCCATGGATCAAAAACATTTGAACATTATGTCTGTATGGAGCATATAGAGTTTTTCTTGTCATTATTTCCTAAATAATGGAAATTTTGGAATGGGCATTGAATAATAGGTTTTATTTATGCATTTATTAAGAGTTTGTTGAAGGGGCTAGAGAGATGGCACACTGGTTAAGAGAACTGGGTGCTCCTACAGACGACCTGGGTTTGATTCCTAGTACCCACATGGTGGCTAACAACCATCTGTAACTCCAGTTCTAGGGAACCCAATGCCCTCTTCTGACCTCCATAGGTACAGGTGCACTTACAAGCAGGCAATATATGCATACACATCAAATAAAAATAATAAATAAAATATTTTTTAAAAAGAGTTTGTTGAAGCCGGGTGTGGTAGCGCACGCCTTTAATCCTAGCACTTGGGAGGCAGAGGCAGGCGGATCTTTGTGAGTTCAAGGCCAGCCTGGTCTACAAAGCGAGTTCCAGGACAGCCGGAGCTACAGGGAGACCCTGTCTCAAAAAGACCAAAAAAAAAAAAAAAAAAGTTTGTTGAAGGCCTTTTTGTATTGGGCACTATTTGTGGTGTTGAGGAAATAAATATGGATGGGTTATATAAGAAATCAGGCCCCCAAAGATGATGGGGGAGCATCCAGTTCAATTTGATAAATGTTATAACAAAGTTATACACAGGGAGTTAAGCTTTGAATGCAAAGGTGACCATTAGAATGATCTTAAAACACAAACATTAAATGAACGCATAGAGAGTGGTGATGCAAGTGGATGGAGCTGCTGAAGTGAGGCACTGAGAACATGTCGGGCACAGGATGCATTTTGATAGGCAGGAGTTAAAAGGACATAAGAAGTATAGGGAAAAACAAAACACCTTGGGATAAGCTACTGGTCTTGTCCAGGGTGATTATCTAAAGCTTCAGAGATAGTACATCCCTGTCTTTGAGAAGGTATTTCACAACTGTAGATATTAAAGTTAGTTTGTAGGAAACTGATAGCAAGCTCTAAAAAAAAAAAAAAAAAAAAAAAAAGAAAAGAAAACTGATAGCAATGCAAATAAGTCTTCATCACGTAGCCAAGTTTGGTCCTGGTTGGGGGATAATTCTTTCCTCCTCCAAAAGTCAGTTTTGTGTCCATCTACATTCATTTTAATATTATGAATCGTTTTCCTTTCAGCTAGTTGTAATATCTTATAGTTGCTTTATTCAAATTAATCAGTGACATGGATTTTTGACATATATGTCCTTTACTTTTGTATGAGAACCAGAATTTCTTCTCTTTAAAGAGCATTAGGTCAGGGCTGGAGAGATGGCCTAGCGGTTAAGAGAGCCGACCGCTCTTCCAGAGGACCCGGGTTCGATCTCCAGCACCCACATGGCAGCCAAGAACCATCTGAAACTCCAATTCCAGGAGAACTCCAGTTCCAGGGGAATCTGACACCCTCTTCTGACCTCCGCGGCATTGCACGACATGGGTGCACACACTTGCATGCAGACAGTACATTCATACACGTAAAGAAATAAATAAAATTAATTAAAAAAATTTCAAAAAAAGAGCATTAGGTCAAACTGTATAAGCTTTACATGTGATGCTCATGAATTTAGGCTTCATACTACTGATGTGAACAGACAAAGAATTTTAGGAATGAGGTATGCAATAGTTGGATCTTAAAAAAAAACATGTATTAAAGGTGTAGGGACAGCCTGGTACTATTGGGAGGTAGTTGACATGTTAAGACATGAAGTGTCCTTGGGGATATGCCCTTGAAGGATACTGTGGGATCCTAGTGTGTTCCTCTTCCTTCCTGACCAACATAAGATGAGAAGTTTCCTCTACCACATGGCACCACCATGATGTTTTACCTTGCCTCAGCCCCAAACAAAGGGGCTGACTGACCGGGGGCCAAAATCTCCAAAACTATGAGACAAGATAAAATTTCCTCTTTTTAAATTGAGGATCTCAGTTATTCTGCTATAGTAATGGAAAGCTGGCTAACACAGTTTGACACATTTTGGAAAGGTCACTGCAGAAGAAGAAACAGAGATGATTTAGGCTTGGGCTGAATAAACTAGATGGAATGCAATTGTAATAGGTAAAGTTCAAGTTAATATAGGCTTGTACATGGATAATAGAACAGCTCTTAAGGAGATAGGTTGCATAAAAGACATACAGGCAGAATTCATAAACATCAGATTCCTTAATAATACATGTAGCTGCCGGGCGTGGTGGCGCACTCCTTTAATCCTAGCACTTGAGAGGCAGAGGCAGGCGATCTCTGTGAGTTCAAAGCTAGCCTGGTCTACAGAGTGAGTTCCAGGACAGCTGGGGCTACAGGGAGACCCTGTCTCGAAAAGACAAAAAAAAAAAAAAATACATGTATCTAATGTAACTGATACCAACTGAGAACTTTTAGGTATTTGGATTTACCTGCTGTAGATCTGTTAGTAAGTTTTTCAAAACCCTTCGAGTCATGCGTGCCCGAGAATCATCGCTTCCCTTGTTATTTTCTGCATACAGCTGAAAGAGAGCTAGATGTGTAAAGGGAAAAGAAATGTTTAAATTTAATCCTATATCTTTGAAAAGTATGTGCTTTGAAGCAATTTTCTTTGTGAGTATAAAAAAATGGAGAATTATATTCTTGGTTGTTTGTTTTTTTGAAAGCCTTCCAGTTCAGACTGCTGGATAACTAATGCACACCTATTCACATGTCAGCCCCTTGATAATTTGAGATCTCTGCAGTGAAGGTTGGCAGATGGCAAGGTAAGAATCAATCGTTTTCATTAAAAAGTAATAATAAATAGCAGTGGTCTCTGGATAGTCACTAAAATCATAAAAGTCAAAGTGAACCAAAGAATATAAGACTAGAAAGCATGGGTCTTTAAATCTGACAGCCTCTCAATCTTCAACATTTTTCTCAAATAGAAACAAGCCAGCCATGCTGAAGAGCAAGAGTCATAGAGTCACTGTGACAGAGATGCAGAAGTGAGGGGAGGATCACTTCAGAGCACTGCACTCCTACACGTTGTTACCTCTGTACTTCGTAAGGGGGCTGTCTCCAGAGAGAGCAACCAGGGCAGCAGCCACAGGCTGAAGCTTGAGAATACCCGATCTGGAGCTACAGGGTCACAAAGCACAGACAAGCAGGGCAAGGACAGGGTTATTTAGGTAGAGCGGTTTGTGAAAATTGTGACTGTTGGTGGCCATTTCATATATTCTGCTACAACTGCCAACTTCTTATGGTCTTTTTATATATTTAGATTTTGGCACAAGAGAGCACTGAATTAAAATGTTTTTCTTATTCATTTATTTTTCATTCATCAAATATTTATTAGATGTTTCTTGGTGGAGACCACTGAGTCAGGGTCTCCTGATATGTTCTATCCTCATGCAGCAAACAATCTTATCTCCTTAAGACTCACCTACCTGGACCCCAGACAACAAAGATGATGATTAAAAGAACAGAAATGTGCCCCCTTTAAAAAGTACTCATAGGCTCTAACTTAGAGCCTGATTGTGCTTTGTCTACTAGCTACATAGCTTTCAATCCTGCAAAAACAATTTATCAAAAGCAGGAGTGCTGTTATAGATAAACCCGATAATTTTAAAAACCTCAAAAGTTTAGTGTTTAAGAAGACTGAAATCATGACAAAATAACTCAAGAATGTATTTATACATTACATGCCTGGTTTAGAAAACAACAGACAGGGGCTGGAGAGATGGCCTAGCAGTTAAGAGCGCCGACCGCTCTTGCAGAGGACCCGGGTTCGATCCCCAGCACCCACATGGCGGCCGAGAACCGTCTGAAACTCCAATTCAAGGAGAACTCCAGTTCCAGGGGAATCCGACACCATCTTCTGACCTCCGCGGCATTGCACGACACGGGTGCACAGACCTGCATGCAGGCAGTACATTCATACACATACAGAAAAAAAAAAAAGACAATATCGAAAACAACTATAAGGGTGTCTGTGATTCAAATTGTGTTTGCCTCTGCAATGTAGGCTTATGGGTTATATTTAATTTGTTCTTTTTTTGTATTCTCTTTACATTTTTTTAAAATAGTTTTAATTTTTTAAATTTTATTTATTTTTTTATGTGTATGAATGTGCTGTCTGCATGTACGTTTGTGCACCCATGTCGTGCAATGCCACGGAGGTCAGAAGAGGGTGTCGGATTCCTCTGGAACTAGAGTCAAAGACGGTTCTCAACTGCCATGTGGGTGCTGGGGAATCGAACCCGGCTCCTCTGCAAGAGCAGTCGGCGCTCTTAACCACTAGGCAATCTCTCCAGCCCTCTCCTTACAATTTTTAAAAGGTTCATCCATAAAGACAAATTCTACTGAACCAAGGTTATATGAGGTAAAATAAAATGAGAGGGACAGAAGACAATGAAAGCTACAGCTCAAACAAAGCATGCACTGTAAACTATAGATGTCTACACAGATTCATGGAGCCACTGATACCAGCACATAGTTAACACTTTGATACCATGTGAACAGTTTCACAGGTCAGTTATTTGCACTTTGGTATCCAACCTTACCCTAGCTAAAAACCTAACTAAGCCAAAGCTTGACAATGAGTCACAAAGCAATTAACAAAGAAATATGCTACCAGGGAGTCAAGAGCAGAGTATAGAATACATTCACCTAGATATCAACCCTTCCAAAATGTGGGATGCTTCTCTGGGGTAGAAATGGGTTTGTATATGAGAAAGAGATGTCCAGAAATGAGCTATCAATGGGTCATTTGCTTTATTGATGTTATGAACACTTCTTTGTTTCCTTCTTGAAGGAACTGAGCAATGGGTTTGTAAGTAAAAAAATCATCATGGCTAGAGAGATGGCTCAGTGGTTAAGAGCACTGGCTGCTCTTGCAGAGGACCCAGGTTCAATTCTAGCACCCACCTGGTGGCTAATAACCGTTCATAATTCTAGTTCCAGGGAAATCCGATGGACACCCTGTTCTGACCTCCTCAGGCATTGCATGACAGTGGTGCACTTACATACATGCAAGCAATATACTCATACACATAAAATAAAAATAATAAGCAAAATATTAAAAATCATTAAATGAACTAGTAAAGAAAACTTCTTGCACACCAAACCTCAAGTGAACAGTAGGTAGAACCAAATGGTCAGGGCCAGTGGCCACTGAACGTAGCCCTTGACATCATCCAGTGATCCTAGTTCCTTACCTGTCATACATGCTCATGAGAAGACTCAGCATGAGTTCAGGAGCTCTGGGGTGCACCTGTCCTGGTTTTCCTGCCCCAGTTCTCTGAAACAGTTCTTGGAGCTTCTGGAAAAGCTGTTGCACAGAAAGGAAACTCTCCCTGTGTTCCCCAAAATGTTGACAGGCTAGAACTTGCTGAATCAAGGAACTGTCCATCAAGTCCACTGCAGGACAAAAATGAGGTGGAGTCTTACTTTCTGATGAAAGCAAATGGATCCAATAAAACAAATGTCTCCTGGTGTTTAAAACTATCTTTTAATGGCAGGCATTTTTCTTAAAGGGAATTAAATATGACCACCATGTGGACATATATCTTCAGTGTGTAATTGTGGCAGGACTACTTTGGTAGTCAATTTGATTTTGTAAAATTTAATCTGTTATGGAAGCATGAAAACATTATTGCTAGCATAATTACTGGGGCATCGTTTTTATAGACTGAAATTAAAAGGCAAAGCAGGGAGGTGAGAACGAGAAAAACAAACTTCCAAGGAAGTTGAAACACTGTGCTGACGAACTGGGAAAAATGATTTTTATACTCTGCACTAAGTGGACTGAATAAACTGACCTTTCATATTCAAATACAGGTTTCCTGTCTACAGCTTAATGTTGGACGGAACACCATGTGTTGGAATGCCATGTATGCAACTGCTGTAATTAAAGAATGCCCAATGATGTTCCTCAAGGCACTGGCTGAATTATCAGATGCTACTGGTCTCATCCTTCTTCAGCAATATCACTTCAAAAATCTTGGTCCCATCAATAAAACTGAGCTACTAACCAAGATAGTAGCTACACACACACACACACACACACACACACACACACACACACACCCCTTCCAAAAATTTTTACAAACCAATGAAGAATGAAATTGAGCTAACCTTATACTTTCTTGCAGACAGAGGATGACAGACCAAATTAATAAACATTCCCTGTGCCATCCCAGAGGTGGGGGTGTCACGAGCCCCGAGAGAATTTGGCATTTGAAACGCTTCAGTTTGTGAAATGATAGAAGCTCATGCTTCTCTTAACTTCGTAAATCACCCTCACAGATAAGGCATCTGGCCAGTACAATTTTTTATTTGTTCTCAGATAGCGTTTTTAAGGGGTGAGGGAAAGGAATAGAGGAGCAGGTTTTGGAAATGGAACTAAATAAAGCCTGGTCACAGACAGGTGGCAGTGGCTGTAAAGTCTTTATCACTGCTCACAAACCCCTGTCACCTGGGCCTGGCATGTGGAAAGCCGGCGCTTTTGTCTTCTGCGAGAGTTCTATATTGCAGCCAACAAACAGATAATGGTGCTGTCCATCAATCTCACAAGATTCATACAGCGATAGTCTCTGGGTTCGGCTACTTGGATCTCATGTGGTACTTTATCTTCGTGTTTTACACTTTCTTTTTAAATGTTTGGGTATCTTTTCTAGATGGAATTTTTCAACCACTGATTTTATGTATTGTTAGTATTTTTCTTGAGTATTAGTCTTTTTTTGAGGGTCTTCCTCTATCCCCAGGTGGCCCGGAACTCACTATGTAGACCAGAGTGGGGTTTTTGCTTTGTTTTGTTTGTTTTTGAGACAGGGTCTCCCTATAACCCCAGCTGGCCTGAAACTCACTCTGTAGACCAGGTTGGCCTTGAACTCACAGAGATCCACCTGCTTCTGCCTCCAGGTACTAGGATTAAAGTAGTGCACCACCACACCTGGCTTAAAGGCAGTTCCCAGCCACCATGTGGGTGTCGGGAATAGAACCCAGGTTCTCTGCAAGAGCAGTCAGCACTCCCAACCTCTAAGCCATCTCTCCAGCTGACCAGAGTGGCTTTTATCTCACAGACATCTATGTGCTTCTGTCTCCTGAGTGCTGGGATTAAAGGTGTATGCTACCATACTGGGCTAAGCAGTGGTTTTTAAGAACTACATTGTGTGTGTGTGTGTGTGTGTGTGTGTGTGTGTGTATGCCATGGCATGCCTATGGAGGTTAGATGCAGAATTGGTTTTACTGTTTGCATCTGGAGATTGAATTCAGGTTATCAGAATTAGTGGCAAGCATCTTTACCCACTGAGCCATCTCACCTGCCCTAGAGCAATGATTTTTTTGGGGGGGGGGTATTTTTGAGACAGGGTCTCTTGTTTTTTAGTCCCAGCTGGCCTGGAGCTCACTCTTTAGACCAGGCTGTCCTTGAACTAACAGAGATCCATCTGCCTCTGCCTCCCAAGTGCTAGGATTAAAGGCATGCACCACCACGCCCGGCTGAGCAATGATTTTTAAATGCTAAAAATCCCTTCTTCAGAGGAGTCTGGTACTGAAATATATGAAGTAGAGAAACTGGCTGGGCATGGTAGAACAGACTCTAATCCCAGCATTTGGGAGGCAGATGCAAGAAGATCTTTGTGAGACTGAGGCCAATGTGGTCTACACAGTAAGTTCCAGGCCAGCTGGAGCTGCATGGAAACCCTGTCTCAGAACAAACAAACAAACAACAGAGAAACTGGTCTTTCAGTGTTCTCTGGCCACACATATCTCTTCCTCCTGTGCTGACCTGCCCAGCTGTGCCTACCTTACACAATGTAAACTTTGTGAGGCACAAGGAGAAAATCACTAGTCCAAATAACTTAATAGGTAGAAGAAAACATGAAAACCCTGAAAACCTTTAGTGCAAATGGTGTATGTATAATACAACTTCTTTATTTGACATGATGCATCTTATTAGTAATTTCACATGAAGTTTGTTTTGGTTAATTTCTTATTTGACCAGTTAATAAACATAGGCAATGCACATAAGGAGGGTGCATATAAAGCCAATTAGGAAACATCTAAGTCCAGTTCTTGTACAACCCAGGGCCCCCAAGTCCAGTTGAAGAGGTTTGCTTACACAAACATGCTGATCAAATAAAAGTCTAGTCCGTTTTTGCTGTGATCTTACAATTCACCCCCTGCCCCCAGCCCTTACAACCTGACGTGCCACCCTCCTCTGGGAGAGTTCCTAGGCTTTTGAGGGGAGGGCAAGAGAGAGTGTGAGATAGAAGATCCATTTTTTTCTCTGAGGTGATATATCAAACTCTTGGATCTATGAAGTGGGTTTTTTTTTTTGTTTGTTTGTTTTTGTTTTTTCGAGACAGGGTCTCCCTGTAGCCCCAGCTGTCCTGGAACTCGCTCTGTAGATCAGGCTGGCCTTGAACTCACAAAGATCTTCCTGCCTCTGCCTCCCAAATGCTAAGATTAAAGGCGTGCACACCACACCTGGCTGAAGTGGTTTTTAAAATGCAATAAAGAAGCCAGGTATGGTGGTGCATACTTGTAATCCCAGCACTTGGGCAGCTGAAGTAGGAGAATGACTGCAAGTTCAAGGCCAGCCTGGGATACATAATTATTTCAAGGCTAGTTTGGGATACATACACATAAAAAAGGAATAGAATATGTGAGGTAATAATGAATTTATATTTACTGAATGCTTGTGGTTTTTCATGGCTCTGCTCCAATTTATTTAATTTTGGATAATTTTTACAGGATAATTTTTTAACCTACATTTTGCCTAGATGCGAATATAAGAAAATCATGGCACTTAATCAGATATCATTTGGATTAAAAAGAGTAATTCTCAGGGAATTGTCCTGATACTTTAAACATTTTCAGTTCATTGACTATTCATTCAAGCTTACTTGGTATGTGAGCTATATTCAAATTTTACATGATAGAAGGAATTTTATATTTTCATGGTTAAACTCTAAATTAGCAGGGTTTTTTGTAATTTTTTGTTTGATTTTTGAGAGAGAGTCTCCCTGTAGCCCCAGCTGTCCTGGAACCCGCTATGTAGACCAGGCTGGCCTCGAATTCACAGGGATTCACCTGCTTCTACCTCGAGTGCTGAGACTAACTCGGTTTTTTTTTTTCATTTTGTGTTGATAATTGGCACCTTGAAGGGAAGCAAACAAAAGAGGTTATAGAAATAGAAGAGTGGTAGAAATAATATTAACGCATCTCTCAACTCTGCAGAGTAGTTTCTTCCTGCAGCAGATGACAGCACAGAGACCCAGACTGGTCAACATGCAGAGAATAAGAGACTTCTGAGTGCTCAGTCCTAAATGGGACATGTGTGTCATGCCCACTCCTCCTAACTCGCAGAAGCCATTATTGAAAGAGGGGATGGAAAGATTCTAAGAGCTGGTACTGGACAATTACAGGAGAACTATCTTCCAGACAGCAGGGAAGTTGCACATATGAACTTAAAGTAATATTGACAGCATGCACAAGACCTATGCAAACTCAAGGAGATAAAAATCACAGCATAGAAACAGGGGAAGGTAGCACCCTAGTTGAAGAACTATTGGCAATTGACAGTGGCTGGGAGAGGGAGAGTCCATTTTCTTGGAGGGTGTGACACCTGTTAAGTTGACCAGACTCTAGGGGATGGACCTACACCTAAGAGCATTTGGGGGCATAACTTAGACTTGATAGATCTAAAAAAATGAGGGGTGTGAAGTCACAGTAGGGCGAGTTATTGTAAAGTAGGAGTGAAGAGATGGAGGAGGGGGTCTGAAAATGATCAAAATACATTGTATGAAATTTTTTTTTGGTCTTTTTGAGACAGGGTCTTCTTGTAGCCCAGCTGTCTTGGAACTCAGTCTGTAGACCAGGCTGGTCTTGAACTCACAAAGATCAGCCTGCCTCTGCCTCCCAAGTGCTAGGATTAAAGGCATCTGTCACCATGCCCGGCTCATTGAATGAAATTGTTAAGAATCAGTGAAAATATTTTAAAAAGGCCTTGTCTGCCTTTTCTATTGTTGCCAGTAAGGAGACCTATGGGTAGGATGCTCACAGTGGACTCTCCTCACTCCACCAGCTCAAACATTACCAATGGGCTCAATGCACTGCTCCAGCCTTCCAGAGCCTGGCAGCTACTTGCTTGGGACAAGTTTTGGTTTTCTCCATGAATTTAATATTACACATCATCAAAGTCAGAATGTGTCCTTTCAGAGAGCTTATACTTACATTGGCACAGAGTTTGCACAGAGCGTAACTTGAAGGCTGTTTTATAGACAGAATTCTCGATACTCTGAAGAGCATCTGTAGAGAAAACATGAAATGTGGTGGGTAAATGAGCACATCTCATGTCCTGGAAGAAACCAGAGTGATCATCTTGTCCTGTTTTGTATGTGAGAAAATTAACACAAAGAGTACCCTTTTTATCTGTAAAAGATCAATAACAGAGTTAGGACAACAAGATAGCTCAGTGGGTAAAAGTGCCTGCTGTCAAGCCTGATGTTTAAAACCTAGGACCCACATGGTAGAAGGAGAGAACTGACTCCACAAGTCGTCCTCTGACTTCCACATGTATGCTGTAGGCACACATGAATAGTGCGTGTACAAATAAACAGTGCATCAGTGCTCAGGGTGACACTAGGAGCCCCTCTGAATCCACCAAACAGAAGAGTTCAGCCAAAAGCGAGGAGTGCTCCTGCGCCAGTCTACTTACTTTTAATTTCAGAAGCAACGGCTTTGTGAAATGGAACAAAAAATGTGGAATACACACCCAGTTTTGTTCATGAATTCTACTCTTATGTGCACACAAGTATTTATGCACATATGAAAAAGGCCCAAAAGCTATCCACCTGCTCATACGTTCATAAGTTCTTATCCAGCAGTTGATAAATGGTCATAGTATGGTTTTCAGTCCTGAAATGTACCAGCTAATTAAACATGAAAGTCTTCACCTTGGAGAAATTTAAGTTCTAGTGACGTTAATTCGTGTTTTAGTTCTTTCCTTTCTGTTTGTCGCTGTTATACAAATTATTTATAAAGGGCATATGGTATTATATAGTAACAATTATTAGTATATCTGAGTTAACACCACTAATACCACTGCAGCACTGACTAGCATTTCTGAGCACCCAGCACGTCCTGACAAGGTATTGACCTAGTTCATGGTGTAGGGGAGAAAACAGCACTGGAACTTGCCCTGCCTCCTTCTGTTGCTTCCTTTCTCTGGGGCAATTAGTATGCCTTCTTGAGCTTCAGCTTCTCCATCAGAAAAACAGGAATTGCAATGTAATACTTGTAGGGTATTTGTACAATTTAAATAAGAAAATTTAGGTAGTGTTCTTATTAAATTGTTTCTCTTAACTGATTTGAAGACCACAACTTAAAAATTTGTTTCATTGATATTCCAACTTTGATTTTCACTTAGTTAAAAGACATGTGTTGGGTGTGGTGGTGCACAATTCTAATCCTAGTGCTTGGGAGGCAGAGGAAGGTGGATCTCTATGAAATCAAAGCCAGCCCGGTCTATATAGCAAGTTCCAGGCCAGTTTGGGTTACAGGGAGACCCTGTCTCAAAAACAAACAAACAAAGACATGTAATAATTTTACAGCAGACTTTTGGTTGTCTCATGACAGACCTTTTGTTGTCGAAGACTGAAGTGACCGTTCTTCATAGCTAGCAAAATTAAAAAGTACAGATTAGATCTCTCCATGTGTTCATATCTTCAGCGTAGCTCAATAAAGCTTTAGAAGGGTCTTACACATTAGTTGTTTAGCTTACTTTAGAAAGTCGAACTTGCTTGCTAAAACTGATTACTGTTTGTACAAAGCAGGGATCCTTAGTGTGGTTGCTGGACCAGCAGTGTCAGCATCACCCGGAGCTTGTTATGAGTGTACACTGTCACATAACTCTAGCACATTGCCAACTCCACATACCCCTGAGGCAGGCAAGGCAATGTTCATTTGAACAGGACCTCAAAGTAGAAGATTCTTCAAAAGGAGCTTACTGATTCTAGAACAATTGTCCAGGATCCAGAGAACTTGAAAATGACTTTTGGGAATTATCTCTTGACAATAAGATCATCTATAGATCTTTGTATCAGTTGTTAGTGTCTTCTTTTTCAACATATGAGTATACTTATAGACCGATGTTCACAAATAAAAACAGCAAATACATTTCTATTAATTACTTTGTGCCAAATCCAATCAATGGATCCTGATTTAGCTGACGACTCTGTTGCCCCATCTGTCAAGAGACCCTGCCTTGTTTGCAGCAGTACAGAGGGTACAGTGTTGACTCTGATGCCTGATGTTTGGTTTATTTGCTTCGGATTAGTGGTGGATGTCAGTGGCATATAGAAAATTCTTGGATTTCTGTCCCCCTGCCAGCTAGGATGTCAAGATATTAATACACAATAAAATTATTTATTTTACAGGTTTCTTTTTTAAAAGTATCTTATCCTATTAAATTCTCAAGATGTGTGGCACATTTCAATTCAGACTGGCCACATATTGGTAGTCATATATTGGTAGTGATTCTATTGACAGCTCAGTTTTAGAGAATGTTTGGGAGGGGAGCTGTACAGGGTGCTGATCAGGTACTGAACTGTGTATCTTGAGTTAAGTCTGCTGGTTGAATTGAGTTAGAGATTCAGGAGTTGTCAGTGCTCGATATGGACCGTACCATGCCTATCAATTAGGTTGCTTAAGTGTAATGTATTGAGTAAATAGAAAGTCAGGCTAAGTAGCAAGAGTCTGAGGCGTCTAATCATTTAATTAACTGAAGAGGAAGAGAAACCTAAGAGGAAATGTGAGAAAGCAAGCCTAAGAAAGTGGGAGAAAGCAATAGCTGAAGGTCAAGGAAGATGAGTTTCAGAAAGCAGAGACAACCTAAAACTTCAGGACCTGCAGTCCACAAGAGGATCGGCTGTGAGCTAAAGCACCATCTGTTTATAAAGGTTAACTTGATTCTTGAAAATTTTCACAAGAACAGGTTCAGCAGAGCCATGAGCGTAAACATCAAACTGCAGAGGACTGAGAGGTGAATGTAAGGTAAAGAGTAAACCTAAAAGCAGGTGATTTTTAAGACCCTTAATTGGAGGGGAAGGTGGGAAGTAGCTCTGCAAGCCAAGGGGACAAAGCAGTAAGCAGCATTCTTCTTGGCCGTTGCTTCAGTTCCTGCCTCCAGGTTCCTACTTGAGTCCCCCCTCTGACTTCCCTCAATGATGAATCAGCTAATGATGGGAAGCTGAAATAAAGCCCTTTCATCCACAAGTTGCTTTCAGTCAGTGTTTCATCACAGCTACAGGAAGCAAACTAATACACAGACTGGGTTTTTCCTGTTGGATTAAAACTTGAAATTGTGAATTAGAGCAGCAAGCACTCTCTCCTATCAGGGTTTGTATCTTGAGAATGAAACAAACACACACAAAAAAGGAGATCAGAGCTGGACCTAAGAAGGGGCTGCGACTTCCTGGTGATGACGTGAGACTAGCACAAACAGTTCTTTCCTTGGATTGTTTCATCATGGTTGTTTTTAATTATCAAAATTACATGCATTTATTATGTATAACCATTTGAGTGTTGGGGATGAAGGATGGAATGCTGTATGTGATGGGTAAGCTACTCTGGGCTATACCCCTCATTCTACTTTGTATAACATGTATAACATGTACACACTGTAGGTCAGTTACATAGATGAATCTAATCAACATATGCTTTACCTTAGATATTTATTGTCTTTGGCTGGTGAGAACATTTAAGAACTCTTCAAATTTCAAGACTGTTATACATTGACATCATGTCATCAGGCACAATAGCTCTCTTAGTTGACTTATTTAATAAGGTAAAGCCTCTTTGATCAACTGAAACATTGCTAACTTTGAACCAAGAAGCCCATCCCTTCCTGAGAGGAAGATTAAAAGGGCATGATGGCCGGGCATGGTGGCGCACGCCTTTAATCCTAGAACTTGGGAGGCAGAGGCAGGCGGATCTTTGTGAGTTCAAGGCCAGCCTGGTCTACAGAGTGAGTTCCAGGACAGCTGGGGCTACAGGGAGACCCCGTCTCAAAAAGACCAAAATAAAAAAAAATAAAAAATAAAAAGGGCATGATGATGGTGTCAGTTCCTGTTCTCTGGGAGCTCCTGCTTTCTTTATGAAGGGGGACAAGTTCCTCACTTCAGAGGCGGTGGAGTATAAAACTTCGGGAATAACGAAGACTTGTGACAGAGGAAACAAACTGCAAAAGTTGGAAAGAGTTGCCAAGGAACTTTGCATTTCCATTGTTTTCTGTGATGACAAAGTTCAATTAAACAGTTTCTACTATACTATGTTTCTTCTGAAGCAAAAGTTTCCATAAAGCCGAGCTCAAAACCAGAGACTGACTTGTATTAATTATGTTGAGGAGAAGGAGATGAGGCAGGTACAACTAATATTAAATTTAACATCAGGCGATTTCCATAACTAAGGCCTTTGAGAGTAAATGCAGTATGTGTTGAGGAACTTTATGACTAGAAACATGGTGAGTGCCTCAGTCTTTGTTAAGTGGATTCCTTAAAAGGAATGAAACGAGGAGCAGCTCAGTGCATTTCATTGACTCAAGCAGATGTGGCAGGATAAGTTATTTTTAGGATTATTTATTTATTTATTTATTTATTTATTTATTTATTTATTTATTTTTTGGTCTTTTTGAGACAGGGTCTCCCTGTAGCCCCAGCTGTCCTGGAACTCACTCTGTAGACAGGCTGGCCTTGAACTCACAAAGATCCGCCTGCTTCTGCCTCCCAAGTGCTAGGATTAAAGGCGTGCGCCACCACACCCGGCTAGGATAATTTATTATAACATTTTTTTTTCCTATTCTGGTGGCCACTGGATAATTTAAAGGATGGAAAGTTAATATTTCCTTGTTCATTCCTGTGTGCATTCCAAAGTCCAAACTCTTCTAATTCTTTGAAATCTACTCCACTGAAGCCTTAGTGTATCAGAAGTTAATGCATTCTCATCTTGGTCAAACCAAAGCCAAAGTAAGCACAGCTACAAAGGGAAAAAAATGGAGAAAAGATGTACTGCTGGTGGAAGGTAAAGAAAGCTTGGGAATTATTTCCAAAGAATGTTCTCCTTGAACAATGAAAGCATGTGAAATGTATTGGGAGAGAGAGGGCATAATGTATGCATATTTGTATAGGAAAGCATTCAGGGGCAACCAAATTCTTGAGCATGTTACACAGTATACTTCAGACACATTCAGTTTAAGGTCAAGGTCTAGAAAGAAAGATGACACATTTTTGGTCATGCTTAGCCCAAGGCCATGAAGCACATACTTGAAAAGTTAAAATTGCAAATAGGAACATTTCTGGGCATGCTCATTTGCACTGTAAAGATGTTGGACAGGACTGCCTCCAGACATGCTGAACTTTCATACTGAAGTTTTAGTTCATAATACCAGAAGGCTCTATGCAGGCTGTTGGGGGAGAATTGTCATCAACAGTGGAATGAATGTCAAACCCTGTATGTAAAAATACTGACTGGCCAGGCAAGCTAAAACCAGTGGTGGAATAGTGGCAGTCTGTTATGGGGGTAACCAATAGATTTCTGATTAGATTTGAGGCCTGCTTCACAGGAGGGAATTCACATCTGCTACTGTAAATCTCAGGGTTGGAGAGATCAACAAGGCCACTGAGGAGGGTCACAATGCTGAGGCAGGCCAGATCCATATTTGAAGAGTTAGAGGATACCACAAATCATACCCTGAATATACAGCTGGCCATCTGTATTGGAGGTTTCCTCTTCTGCAGATTCAATCAGCCAAGGATCAGAAATAATCAGAAAATTACATCTATACTGGACATGGACTTTTTTCTTACAATCATTCTACAAATTATATATAATAATAGCTATTTCCATGGCATTTGTATTTTATTAGGCATTATAAATAACCCACAGATGATTTTCAGCTTGAGGAGTATATACACAGATATGTGCAAGTAACATGCCATCTTATGCAAGGAATGCAAGCATTTACATTAGAATCAATTTTCTGTGGACACCAAGGAGCCCCTAACTGTGTATTGATCATGAGTCAAAGATACCTAAGTAAGGTGGATGTGGACTCTTCCCAAGAACTGTCACCCAAACAAGAGGCATTATCCTAAACTCTTCTATACCCGGTCTGTCTTTCTTTCTTTCTTTCTTTCTTTCTTTCTTTCTTTCTTTCTTTCTTTCTTTCTTTCTTTCTTTCTTTCTTTCTTTCTTTCTTTCTTTCTTTTTTTTTCCAATAAGTACTATGCAAACATTTCAAAGAACCCACAATTTTCTCTATTTCTTTGGCTATTCAGTGTTTCTTTGTGTTTAAAAAAATGTTTAGTTTTTAGTCAAGAGTGCAATGTTAGAGATGGGAGCAGTGAGGAATACCTTGGCCTCTTTCTGGAGAAGTCCAGCACACTGGGAGTCCGTATAATAGAAGAGAAATGCTGCCGGGTGTGGTGGTGCATGCTTTTAATCCCAGCACACTGGGAGTCAGTATAACAGAAGAGAAATACCTTATAAAAGCGTGACGCCCAACATTTTTTGCTCCCCTGGAAACTGGCCAGTTTCTGTGCCCCAATTCCTCTCAGATGCACCAAGTAGCTAGAAACTCAGCAAACCAGAGGCCTTGTGGGTCTCCGGCTGCGGCTCCTGGTGAAGTGGCTTGTAGCTGCAGACCATCTGGCCCATCACTCCTGTCAAATGATGCTTTGCGGCATCATCTGATGAAATTATGCAGTGAAACTCGGCAAGCTGTGATGCGCTGCACCATGGAGAATGAGTGAGTATCCCAGGTGATCTGCCGCCAGCTCCACCTCCTCAGGGCTTCATTTTTTTTTTATTGATAATGGGAGAAAACTCAAGAAATAGAGAAATTGCTGTATGACTCAGGCTTCAAGCTAAGAACAAAGTAGTTTTAGTTGCTTAAAGCCATAACAACAGAAGCTACATGTATTCTTGTTCACAGAAGCAATTTAAGAAACACTTTTTTGGCATTCAACAATTGTTAATTTGGCTCAGCCATATTATGGTTTAATTTTCATAGATACTAAGATGAATATAAGATTGCTTTCAAGTAGCCATCATTGAGTTTGATATTCAGAAACAGATACATTAAACCAGTGGTCCTCAAAATTCGTTCTCGAGAAAGCAGCGTTGGTATTGCCTGGGAACTTAATAGCGAACATTCCCAGAATCCACTTCAGAATTACTAAATCACCGATTTTGCAGGTAGAGTCCAGTATCTAACAAGCTCTTTGAATGTATACTGAATTTAAGAGACACTGTGTCAAGGAGAGAAAAATCGAGCTTTGAATGGGTTATGTGGTGCTTTGTGTTTAACATCTTGATGCGAGAGCTCAAATTTTGAAAGCTCAAAGATGATTTGAATCATTTATAATGTTGTTTTCAATAAATAATGTGAGATCATAGAACCTTCAATCAAACAGCTAAGGCTAACAATCCAGATTTGCTTGGGGAATAAAAATGCCATGGACCAGTCCTGGACTTAACTTGGCATTCAGAGACTGGTATGCATCCCAAATGCTGAGAATGAATCTGCCCACATCTGTTTATCAAATGTTGATATAGTGACAGATGTGAACCTGTCTCTCACCTTTGGGTCCATGCTGTACTGTGAACTTACACCTGATAAGAAAACATCCTTGGAGATATCGTATTAATGGCAAAATATGAAATTTAGTGATTGCTGAGTCTGTTGCTAAATTACTTCAGGTGTTTCAGAGTCAATAGATCAAATAGTCTTCAACACATTATGGATTTCTGTTTAGAAGAGAGAAGCTCATTTAAATCACCCACTAAATTATTTTTCTAGAAATTTGCCAAATGTCTACTATTCTGTGTCTTAGAGGTCTGAAAGCAAGGTTGTGTTTAAATTTTAGTCTGGAAACTATGTGCAGAAATCCAAGAGTAATACTCACCTTGCTTGCTGGAGTCCATTTCACAAATTTCCTGGGATGACAGATGGCAAGAGGTTCCTTGTAACTAGAAATGAACCAACATTTTATGCAGAAAGTTCACAGTGAAGGGGTGTATGTGTGTGGGGGGGATGCAAATGTGAAAGCAGCCAACCAAATCATTTTACCTGCGGAACACTGAACACAGGTATGCTGGGAGACTGGGATATCCCTTGGGAGGATAGGAAAGGAATGTGGAACATGGGAATAGAGGCTCCTTTTGCTGTCCACATTTCTCAGAAAACTGGGAATAGTTCTTTAAGCTAATACCATCAACACTTAGAACTTCAAGACAATATTATCTTAAAAGCAGACTGTTTCAAGTAAACATTTTCTTGAAACAAGAAAATGTTTGCTTGAATTGTAAAGGCCAAATTTGAAGTCCTCTATTGTTTAAAATTCTAATGAAACTATGCTAAATCATTCTGTATATAAAATTTCTATCCATGTATCACATATATGAATACATATGAGCCTACATAGAATATTTTATTTTATTACTTATTTATTTATTTATTCGAGAGAGGGTCTCCTTATAGCCCCAGCTGGCCTGGAACTCACTCTGTACCAGGCTGGCCTTGAAGTCAGAAATCTGCCTCCCTCTGGAATATTTTATTTTATATTTAGGCCATATTATATTTTAGAAAAAGCAGTCAATTAACTGCCCAGTTAACAGTTTCATGTTGGAAATATTAGTCAAACTCACTTTCTCTCTCCTTTCTTTCTTTCTTTCTTTCTTTCTTTCTTTCTTTCTTTCTTTCTTTCTTTCTTTCTTTCTTTCTTTCTTTCTTTCTCTTTCTTTCTTTCTTTTTCTCTTTCTTTCTTTCCTTTCTTTCTTTCTTTCTTTCCTTTCTCTCTTTTTTTCTTTCTTTCTTTCTTTCTTTCTTTCTTTCTTTCTTTCTTTCTTTCTTTCTTTCTCTTTCTTTCTTTCTTTCTTTCTTTCTTTCTTTCTTTCTTTCTTTCTTTCTTTCTTTCTTTCTCTTTCTTTCTTTCTTTTTCTCTTTCTTTCTTTCCTTTCTTTCTTTCTTTCCTTTCTCTCTTTTTTTTTTTCTTTCTTTCTTTCTTTCTTTCTTTCTTTCTTTCTTTCTTTCTTTCTTTCTCTTTCTTTCTTTCTTTCTTTCTTTCTTTCTTTCTTTCTTTCTTTCTTTCTTTCTTTCTTTCTTTCCTTCTTCCCTCCCTCCCTCCCTCCCTTCCTTCCTTCCTTCCTTCCTTCCTTCCTTCCTTCCTTCCTTCCTTCCACAGTTCCTCAGCTGTCCTGGGATTTGCTATGTAAACCAGGATGGACTTGATCTCAGAGAGATCTGCCTGCCTCTACCTCCTGAGTGCTGGGATTAAAGGTGTGCACTACCATGCCCTGCTCAAATTATTTTTTTCAAAAAAAAATTATGCTATAAGAAGGTTTATGCAGTTCGGGGGTGGGGAATGCAGGTGATTGAAGACTATTTTAGAAGGGGACATAATAATTTAATTTGAATAATATTCCTCCCTCTTCTAGTAACTGAACGAGTTAACCTATGAATTATTTGGCAATAATTATCATTTTAAATAGGGCAAATAAAGCAAAACCTGATTCCACTGGTTCTTTAACTATTATTGTGGGCTGAGAATGCAGATCAGTTGGCAAAGTGCTGGCCTAGCATGCAAAGCGCCCTGGGTTTGATTCTCAGCACCACAGAAACTAGGTAGAGTCATACATTGCTGTAATGCTAGGATGTGGGAGGTGGGAGCAGAAAGATGCAAAACCCAAGGTCACCTTTGTCTACACAAAGGTGTAGACTGTTAACTGGGCAGTTAATTGACTGCTTTTTCTAAAATGAAATATGGCCTAAATATAAAATAAAATATTCCACTGCCTGATCTACACGAAATGCTGTCTCAAATAAGACAAAATAATGAACGGACAGCATAGTGGTGACCCGAGACTCACCAAAGCCTAGGAAGTTCCTGAATATATCCAAGTAATATCTGTTTTAAAAAGTTGCAGCAAGAGAAACCAGGTCATCATTCTCCTTGGTATAGGAATACTCTTGCACACACCCCTGAGGTCCCAGGTGGGCCTCCCCAGATGTGGAAACGTGGTCTCCCATCCAGCTGAGATAGTAGGGGATGCAGCAGTGGACCGCTACTTACCTTAGTTTCCCTGAAGAAGCGTTTTAGTCAAACACTGTATAGAAATGACTCGACTGTTCTGGAAGAAGGAAAAGTTGAGGAAAACCAGATTCCCAGGCATGGATGCTCGTGTAGAGTTGATTTTCCTTTCTAACAGCCTAGCACTTGAATGCACAACAGTGGGGTTTGAGGCTGCACCAGTTTAGAGAGGGCAGTGGAATGCATTCATTAGTAATAAAGATCCTGAATAATTTAAGGTCACTCATACATCTCTGTTTCAAAGGCTCATTTCTGTATTAGTTTTGTGTATACAGGAGGAAAGTAAAACGTCTCCCAGTGCTCCTTAGAGCAAGGATCACTGTAGAGATTAGCAAACAGCAAGAAGCATAAATATCTCATATGATAGTCACCTTACAAACCAACCAACCCAGAAAGGAACCACATAGAATGTAATTAAACTCTTTTTATTAATTCTATTATAAATATAGAGGTATAGCCATACATTTTTTAAAAGGCACTAAATATAACACCAGTCTTCAGAAGGATAATAATAATTTTTGATAAATTCACATTTCCTCCCAAGTTTTAAATATAACTTAATATCTTACTTCTAAAGATTAAAAAAATAGCCCTTTTAATCTTACTAGGATATTTAAAAATTGTATCACATGAACCAAATATATTAAAATTTTACCATTAAAATCTTCAGGCTGCTGAGGAGCTAAGGAATCAATTATAACATCTTTCAAGAACATTTGAAACTGATGAGATGTCTCGGCACATAAAGGTGCTTGCTACAAAGTTGCAGGAGCTGAGTTTGATTCCCAGAACTAGAATAGTGGAAGAATAGAATCATCTCCTAAAAGTTGCCCTTTGATTGCTACACACATGCTATAATTGTGCACACACACACACATACACACACTAAAATAAAATGTAATTAAAAATTAAATGGAACAAAACATTTGACTCCAAGGCATGGGTGTGTTACTCCACATACAATAGCTGTAAAGTTGAAGAGTCTGCTGTCAACTATGGTAAGGGAGCATACAATGTTCCACAATAAAGATCAGTTTGAAAAGTTACTATGAGAATTAGTATCATGCTATTAGTCTCTTCAAACCTGAAATTTGGGGCATATGAAAAATTAAAATTGCAACGGGTCAAATGAGACCCAGTGGGGTAGAACACTGGTGGCCATTTTCTTTGTCTATATAAACTATATTTATTTTCTGTGAATAGGTAAGACAAAATTTCAGGAGAAAGCAAATCTGATGTAAGAAATCTCCACCTGGCTGAAGGCAGCAGACTGAGAGTTGAGATCTTCTTTAGTTTTGTGCATTATATCTGTTTCAAGACAATGTGGCATCTGAGGCACTGGCAATGTAAGGGTGGTTGAATGGTTTTCTAAATACAGCCATGCTCAGATATGATCAGTCAGCTAACATTGACTAGTTCTATGAATTAAGAAATCTGTACTGGAGCTGGAGGGATGGCTCAGTGATTGAAAGCACTTGCTACTCTTGCACAGGACCCAGGTTAGGTTGCCACCAACCACATGACAGCTAACAACCACCTGTGACTCCAGTTCCAGAGGATCCAACGCCTTCTGGCCTCCCTGGGCATTGAACACATAGGTGCACATATACATAAATTTTTAAACATTTTTATTGAAGTTCTGTGCATTTCATACATTGTTTCTCAGTCCAATCTAGACTCATCTTGTCTTCCATGCCCCCCACCCTATCCGAGTTCATGCACCCTGCCATCCCTACCCTGTATCTCTAAAGTTCCCCCAAGGACAATAATCCTCTGCTTTGAAAAATCTTTGAAAAGAATCAGAGAGATACATAAAAATTTTTAAAAAGAGCAATTCATTCCCTTTAAAAAGTCATCTAAAGTTCCAATCAGAGTAATATAAATTAGACAAGTTTTCAAATATGTGAGAATGACCTAGGGTATTGTATTAGTCAGGGTTCTCTAAAGAAACAGAAGCAACAGGATGAATATATATAGCTATATACAATTTATTGATTTGCTCACATGACAGAGTTCAAGGATTCCAACAGTAGCAGCACCACACTGGAAAGGCAGAGATGAGAATCCAGGGAACTGCTCAGTCTGCAAGGCTGGATGTCTCAGTAGTCCCAATCCAGTGCTGAAGGCCCAAATGGGTTCCACGAGATCTGCCGGTCTCAGTACATGCTGGAATCCGAAAGGTTGATCACAGCAGCAAGACAAACTCACCAGATGAGAGAGGCAAGCAGCAGGAGAAAAAGAGACCAGCTCCTTCTGCTGTGGCCTTAAATACTGCCTGCCGGCAGAAGGTAACACCCACATTTGGGGTGGGCCATCCGGGTTGAGGTGGTCCAATCAGAAACCCTTTTTCTCTTATTTCTTCCTTAGTCCAGTCAAGTTGACACCCAGGATTAACCATCACAGGTATACTGAACATCACTGAAGCAAATTGACAATTGATAGTCCTAAAGTTGGCTGGGCTTTGGACCTGTTAGGGGAAAAGGTCTAGACTTTGCCTTTGACTTACTTCTGTTCAGTGGAACTATGCAGTTACTGTTGCAAACCTTGGCTCAAGTTCAAAGTCATATCAAGACTTCTCCATTCCTATCCTCGTCTCTCTGTTCCCCTCCCCCACCTCTCCCTTTCTTTGTGTTTTTATATTATGAGTCAAGCTCAGTTATTGTAATTTTACCTCATAAATGACCAACGAAGGGAGATTTTTGCTAACGTGGTAGTTTCTGTAAAGGCTAAATGGTAATGCCTAATTGGTAACTGATCTGAGCATTCCGAAAAAACTCTACCTCAAATAAGCAGGTGGGAAGCCTGGCTAGTCTTTATACACCATCACAGTTTGGTTTTGATACAGGGATTGCACACCAGCCAGAAATGAATTGGTAGGAAGTGCCTCCTTGCACGTAGGTACATTTGAGGGACCCAGCATTTTGTTTGCTCTCTAACACAAAAACATTTGAGGACTATAACTCAAGAGGAATGAGAGTGAGAAGAGGCTTGGTATATTATAACTGAACCTATGTAGGTGGTTTCATACATAGCCACAGGGTAATTATATGGCTATACAAGGTGTTTAATAGTTTCCAGGAAAATGTTAACTTGCTAATATGGAAGCAAGAAACAAAAATCTTTACCAAGGAAGAGGCATCAAATGAGCTAAGAGTATAATGTTCTGAGCACATATATTTGTGTGTTTCAAGCCAAGCTTTTGTAGTTTTTATTTTTTTATTTTTTATTTTTTTTAATTAATTTTATTTATTTCTGTATGTGTATGAATGTACTGTCTGCATGCAAGTTTGTGCACCCGTGTCGTGCAACACCGCGGAGGTCAGAAGAGGGTATCGGATTCCCCTGGAACTGGAGTTCTCCTGGAATTGGAGTTTCAGACGGTTCTTAGCCGCCATGTGGGTGCTGGGGATCGAACCGGCGTCCTCTGTAAGAGCGGTCGGCGCTCTTAACCGCTAGGCTATCTCTCCAGCCCCCGTTTTTTTTTTTTTTTTTTTTAAAAACAAAAGAAAAGCTGGGTGTGGTGCGCACTCCTTTAAAATCCTAGCAACTCAGGAGGAGAGCAGGCAGATTCTTTTTGAGTTCAAGGACAGCCTGTCTACAGAGCGAGTTTCAGATCAGCGGGAGCACAGGGAGACCCTGTCCTCAAAAAAGAGTGAACAAACAAACCAAAACAGAACAAAAACAAAAGAATCACATATGAATATAATTAGAAGCCACACAAGGTTATCCAATTCAATTTATGAAACCAGCAAAACACTGAAGACTGAGATCTCTTTTACTCTTTTCATTCCACACACACTCATGAAAAAGATATGGGTCAATATTATTTACAAACTTAGAAGATAAAGATCCCAAAGCAACTATAAACCATATGTTAAAGGACTACCACATCTAAGTTGGTTTAATTCATAAGCAAGGATGACTCATATTTGGGAATCGATACCATAGTATATCAGTAGACCTGAAAAGAGAAATTAAGTGATATTTTCAGTATATGCTATAAAGGTATAAATATTTGGTACAGTATTTCACTATTGTTTTTTGTTGTAATTATTTTTAATGATGCTTTGTGCAGTTCATACATTTTTTTCCAATTCAGGTCGGCGTATTTCCCTTTCCCTCCCCCCCACCGTCCCCCCACCCCATCCCAGATCATGCATTCTGCCATAACTGTCCTGCATCTTTCTCTCAGTTGTTTGTTTTTTTTTTTTTTCATTTTTACTATAAATGATAATCCATGATACAAGCATCCTTCATGCAAAACCTATCTGGCGGCTGTTGTGGTGCCCAAACACCGACAGCCCCACCATCCAGTGGGGGGTGACAGTGTGTTTGTTCAATCAAGTTGAATAAAATGAGTGTCCAGACTACATGGCTGTATTTTCACCATTCACCCCAATCGCAGCCCTTACATTCTACCACGCCCCGCATCTTCTGCAGGTTGGTCCCTAGGCTTAGAAAAAAGGGGCACAGGTGGAATGAGAAGCAAAACAGTCCCACTCTCTCGGGAGCTGTTGACGTGGACTCTTCAATTTTTTCCCTGGAAAAATTTTTCTGGCTGTTTCCCTTTCATGGGCTGACAGTTTTGTCCAGGAATAACCTTCCTTTCGTCCTGGCCTGGCGCGTTATCACTATATGTTTTAAAGGTTTATTTGATATAAGTATTTTTTAATGTTTTTTTTTTTTTTTAAATTTTATTTCTTTTCCTGGTGCTAGATATGTGTTTGCTTTCCATCTCTGTGACAAAACCTCTGACCAACACCAACTTGGGGAGAAAGGGTTTTAGGCAGCTTACATCTCTGGGTCACAGTTCATCACTTAGGGAGCCCAAGGCAGGAACTCAGGGCAGAACCTGGAGGCAGAGCTGAAACACAGGCCATGGGAGGAATGCTTCTCGCTGGCTTGCTCCCCTGGCCCATGCTCAGCCTACAATCTATACCGTACACAACAACCGGCCCAGGGGGGCACCACCATTGCTAACGATCAAGACAATACTCCACAGATGTTGGCCACAGGCCAATCAATGGAGGCCAATTCCCCAATTGAGGCTCCCACCACCCAGGTGTGTCAAGTTGACACAAAAGCGATCCAGCACAATTGACCCCCTTTTCAACTGACACACAAAACACATCACTATTAAACCACCACCTTTCCACCTTTCCAGTTCTTATTGCCAGAGTATGATGTTAACATAATCACAACCCAAGACAGTACAACCCTAAAAACCAACCCACAGTCCTTAAAATATTCAAACACTTAAAAGTTAAAAAAAAAAAAAAAAAAAAGTCTCTTTAACTGTGGGCTCTGTAAAATCCAAAACAAGTAATGTCTTATTTCATTCAAAGGGCAGAATCAGCACCTCTCTCCGACAAAACCTAAGTCCAGCAAGTAGCTCAAGGTTGGACACCTAGGACTCACTCACGATCTTTCTGGGCTCCAAAGAGTCTCAGCAGCTCCCCTTCTCGGACGGCCGTCGGTGGCACACGCAGCTAAGCTCCAGGCCCAGGCTGCTCCATTCCACACCCTGGCGGCTGCTCTTGGTGGTCATCCCATGGTCCCTGCTGGAATCATCCAAAAGCTAGGGTTCACGCCCACTTAGACTGAGGCAAAGCACCTTCACCAAATGGTCCTCACGTCTACATGTCCTGGGCAAAGCCTCAGCTTCTCTACATGACCCCTGCGATCATGGTCCTCACAGCAACCGAGGTGCACCTCCACCAAAGGTCTTTCCTGAACTCTCACATGGCCAAGCCTCGGCTGCTGTCTGTAACCCCCTCAAATTTCAAAACAAGAACCACATAGGAGACTCTGTACTCGATTTGAGCGGACAGAAAGATGATCAGCGTGGAGGGCGAGCGTGAGAAGAAACTAGGTACGAGACAAAATAAATAAAACCTGCTAAAGAAAGGGTTCTGTAAATTCTGGGGAGAATTGCTAGTGAAGTAAAGGGTAAGGCAAAAAATGCTAAAGGGGGAGGTAAGGGAAGGTAAGAAAAAAGAAGCATTTCCAGAAGAGGTGGCCTATAAAAACATATAGTATACTCTTACAACATTATACTTTACTACTTATTCCTTACAAAAAACATCTTACTCGTTACAACGTTACACAATTTACCAATTCCTCCTTCTTCTTTCTTTAATTTACAATGTATTCCCTCTTTTTCTTTTCTGTCCCCCCTTCTTCTGGAACATAATAGCTGTGCTTTTGGCTGACCCACTGAAAGAAAGTCTTCAATTCTATCTAATACTTCCTAGAAGATTTTTGCCACAGTGATGCTGGTGGTCTCTTGTTACTTAACAAACAGCGTGATTTTTTCGCCCAAGCACCAGCTAACCAGCATCAATCAATTGTCCCAGTACAAAAATTTCACAAAGCAGGTTCTGGTCTCTTTTATACTCAACTTCTTACAGCTGATTCTTCAGCCCCCACCATCCAGAAACCACAGATTAAACAGTCCTGATGATCCTTGCTTCCCTTTGAAACTAGAAACTTACAAAAAAGCACAGGCCTCCATCTTCTACAACGCCTTCAGCAAAACTGCTCAAGNTGTAAACACAAACACACACACATACACACACTAAAAGAAAAGGAAAGGAAAAAAGAAAATTGGACAAACAGTGACTCCAAGGCATGGTGTGTTACTCCACATACATAGCCTGTAAAGAAGTTAAAGTCTGCTGTCCATACTATGTAAGGGGAGCATACACTGTTCCAACAATAAGGAATCATTTGAAAGTTACTATGAGAATTAGTATCATGCTATTAGTCTCTTCAAACCTGAAATTTGGGGCATATGAAAAATTAAAATTGCAACGGGTCAAATGAGACCCAGTGGGGTAGAACACTGGTGGCCATTTTCTTTGTCTAATATAAACATATTTACTTTGCTGTGAATAGGTAAAGACAAAATTTCAAGGAGAAAGCAAATCTGATGTAAGAAATCTCCACCTGGCTGAAGGCAGCAGACTGAGAGTTGAGATCTTCTTTAGTTTTGTGCATTATATCTGTTTCAAGACAATGTGGCATCTGAGGCACTGGCAATGTAAGGGTGGTTGAATGGTTTTCTAAATACAGCCATGCTCAGATATGATCAGTCAGCTAACATTGACTAGTTCTATGAATTAAGAAATCTGTACTGGAGCTGGAGGGATGGCTCGTGATTGAAAAGGACTTCTACTATTGCACAGTGACCCAGGTTTAGTTGGCCACCAACCACATGACAAGCTAACAACACCTGTGACGATTCCAGTTCCAGAGGATCCAACGCCTTCTGGCCTCCCTGGGCATTGAACCATAGGTGCACATAACATAAATTTTTAAAAAACATGGTTTATTGAAGTTCTGTGCATTTCAGGCTTGTTTTCTCAGTCCAATCTAGACTCATCTGTCTTCCATGCCCCCCCACCCGACCAGAGCATGCCCCTGCCATCCCTACCCGGTACTCTAAGTTCCCCCAAGACAATAATCCGCTTCTTTGAAAATGCGTTAAAAGATCAGAGAGTACATAGAAAATTTTTAAAAAAGCAAAATTCATCATAGTCCCTTTAAAAGTCATCTAAATTTCCAATCAGAGTAAATAAATTAACAAGTTTTCAATAGGTGAGAATAGACCTAGGGTAATTGATTAAGTCCGGGTTTCTTCTAAAGAGAACAGAAGCACAGGATGCTATATTAAGCTAGATACATTTATTGATTTGCTCACATGAAGAGTTCAAGGAGTCCAACAGGAACCACACCAACGCCTGAAGGCAGAGATGAGAATCCAGGGAACTCTGCTCAGTCTGCAAGGCTGGATGTTTCAGTAATGTCCCAATCCAGTGCTGAAGGCCCAAATGGGTTCCACCACGGATCGGCCGGTCTCAGTACATGCTGGAATCCAAAGGGTTGATCACAGCAGCAAGACAAACTCACCAGATGAAAGAGGCAAGCAGCAGGAGAAAAAGAGACCAGCTCCTTCTGCGGTGGCCTTAAATACTGACTACTGGCAAAAGGTCAACACGCCCACATGTGGGGTGGGCCATCCGGGTTGATGTGGTCCAATCCAGCAACCCCTTTTTTCTCTATTTTCTTCCTCTAGAGGCCAGTCAAGTTGACATCCCAGGATTAAACCATCACAGTATATGAACATCACTGAAGCAAATTGACAATTGATAGTCCTAAAGTTGGCTGGGCTTTGGACCTGTTAGGGGAAAAGGTCTAGACTTTGCCTTTGACTTACTTCTGTTCAGTGGAACTATGCAGTTACTGTTGCAAACCTTGGCTCAAGTTCAAAGTCATATCAAGACTTCTCCATTCCTATCCTCGTCTCTCTGTTTTCCGCGGCCCCACCTCCTCCCTTTCTTTGTGGTTTTTATATTAGGAAGAAATCCAAGCTCAGTTATTGTAATTTTACCTCATAAATGACCAACGAAGGGAGATTTTTGCTAACGTGGTAGTTTCTGTAAAGGCTAAATGGTAATGCCTAATTGGTAACTGATCTGAGCATTCCGAAAAAACTCTACCTCAAATAAGCAGGTGGGAAGCCTGGCTAGTCTTTATACACCATCACAGTTTGGTTTTGATACAGGGATTGCACACCAGCCAGAAATGAATTGGTAGGAAGTGCCTCCTTGCACGTAGGTACATTTGAGGGACCCAGCATTTTGTTTGCTCTCTAACACAAAAACATTTGAGGACTATAACTCAAGAGGAATGAGAGTGAGAAGAGGCTTGGTATATTATAACTGAACCTATGTAGGTGGTTTCATACATAGCCACAGGGTAATTATATGGCTATACAAGGTGTTTAATAGTTTCCAGGAAAATGTTAACTTGCTAATATGGAAGCAAGAAACAAAAATCTTTACCAAGGAAGAGGCATCAAATGAGCTAAGAGTATAATGTTCTGAGCACATATATTGTGTGTGTTTACAAAAGCTTTTGAGTTTTTTATTTTTTAAATTTATATTATTTTTTTTAATTAATTTATTTATTTCTGTATGTGTAAAGTGAATGTACGTGTCGGCATGCATAGTTTTGTGCAACCCGTGTCGTGCAACACACCGCGGAGGTCAAAGAGGGTATCGGATTCCCCTTGACTGGAGTTCTCTCTGGAATTGGAGTTTCAGACGGTTCTTATAGCCGCCCGTTTAGGGGTTGCTGGGGATCGAACAGGCGTCCTCTGTAAGAGCGGTCCGGCGCTCTTAACCGCAGGCTATCTCTCCCGCCCTGCTTTTTTAGTTTTTTTAAGAAACAAAAGAATCAGCTGGGTGTGGTGACGCACTCCTTTAATCCTAGCATCAGGAGGCAGAGGCAGGCATAGAAATCTTTGTTATTTTCAAGGCCAATACCATGGTTCCTACAGGAGCAGTTTCAGATAGCTGAGCTACAGGGAGACCCTGTCCCTCAAAAAAGAATGAACAAACAAACAAAAAAAATAACAGAAGAAAAAAACAAAAGAATCAATATGAATAAATAAATCCACACAGGGTTATCCAGATTCAATTTATGAAACCAACAAAACACTGAAGACTGAGAGTCTCTTTTTACTCTTTTTCATTCCACACACCATTCATGAAAAGATATGTCAATATTATTTTTACAAACTTAGAAGATAAAGATCCCAAAGCAACTATAAACCATATGTTAAAGGACTACCACATCTAAGTTGGTTTAATTCATAAGCAAGGATGACTCATATTTGGGAATCGATACCATAGTATATCAGTAGACCTGAAAAGAGACTAAGGTGCGTTTTCAGTAGCGATGCTCTACAGGTAAATAATCTTGGTACCGTCTTTCACTAGATGTTTTTTTTTAATTATTTTTATTGATGCTTTGGGCATAGTCATACATTTTTTCCAATGCATTTCAGGCTTCATTTCCCTTTCCCCTCCACCCCCCACCCCCACCAGCCATCCAAGATCATGCTTCTGCCATAAATGTCCTGCATCTTTCTCTCAGTTTTTTTTTTTTTTTTTTTTTTTTTTGTTTTTTCATTTTTAGCTATAAGTGATAAGCCATGAGTACAAGCATCCTCATGCAAAACCTATCTGCAGGCTGTTTTGCCCAAACACCTACAGGGCGGCCCACCATCCAGGGGGGTGACAGGGTTGTTTGTTCAATCAAGTTTATCAAATGAATGTTTCCAGACAACATTGCTGTAGTTTCAACCATTCACCCCAATCGCAGCCCTTACATTCTACAACGCCCCCTATTCCGCAGGTTGTCCCTAGGCTTAGAAAAGGGGCACAGTGGATGAGAGGTAAAAACAGGCCTCCGCTCCTGGAGCTATTGTCTTGGACTCTGGGTCAATTCTAGTGGCTGTTTCCTTCATGGGCTGACAGTTTGTCCAGAATAAACCAGTTCGAGCGCTGGCCTGGCGCTTATCAAACTATAATGTTTAAAAAGGTTTATTTGATTAATACGTCTTTTTTTTTTAGTAATCTTTGTCATGATTCCGCTGGCAAACTTCTCGTCACTTCCATGGAATGTTTCTCGTTTCTCTTCCCTCTCTTGACAAAACACTCTGACCAACACCAAACTGGGGAGGAAAGGGTTATTCAGCTTACATCTCCTGGGTCAGACAGTTCATCACTTAGGGAGCCCAAGGCAGGAAACTCAGGGCAGAACCTTGGAGAGCAGGAGCATGAAACACAGGCCATGGAGGAGTGCTGGTCTCTGGCTTGCTCCCCTGGCCATGCTTCAGCCTACCCTCTTATACCGTACACAACAACCTGCCCAGGGTGCCACAACTCTTGTGCTGCAACTATCAAGAACAATCCGCCACAAGTGGCCACAGGCCATCCAATGAAGCCAATTCCCCAATTGAGGCTCCTCAACCCAGGTGTGTCAAGTTGAACAACAAAAGCTATCCAGAACAATTGACCCTTGTCAAATTGACACAAAAAACACATCACTAATAAACCACCACCTTCCCAGTTCCCATCCCCAAAGCACGATGTTAACATTAATCACAGACCCAAGACAGTAACAACCCGAAAAACCCCACAGTCCCTTAAAATAGTCAAACCTTAAAAGGTCATAGTCTATTAAAAGTGCCTCCTTAACTGTGGGCTGCTGTAAAATCCAAAACAAGTAACTGTCTTATTTCAAAGGGAGAATCAGGCACGCTCAAACAAAACCTAAGTCCCAGCAAGTAGCTCAAGGGTTTGACACCTGGATTCACTCACGATCTTCTGGGCTCCAAAGGAGTCCGGCGCCTCCCCCTTCTCCGACTCTGCCGTCCGTGCACACACAGCTCATCTCACAGGCCCAGGATGACACCATTCCACACCTGCCACTGATCTTGGTTTGTCATCCCATTGTCCTGTCATCTCCAAAAAGCTAGGGTTCCCACTGAAACTGAGGCAGCACCTTCACCAATGGTCTCTTCTGACCTGGGTCGGCTGGGGTGCAAAGCCTCAGCTCTTCTCCATGACCCCTGCAATCCTGGGTCTTCACAGCAACCTAGGTGGTCACCCGCCTCCACCACTGGTCGTTCCTGGACCTCTCACAGTTACAAAAAGCCTCCGCTGCTGTCTGTGACCCCCTCAAATGCGACACAGAACCATATAGGAGACTCTAACACCGTTTGAGCCCCACCAATTCCATCCGTTCTGTTCTTTATTTACATTTATTCTCGTGCCCCTTCTTGTAACATATCTTCTTTTTGCTTACCATTATAACTTCTTTCCCCAGATATTTCATTTTCCCGTTCCACATTTATTTCTTTTCTCTTTTTTACTTCCAGCTGATTTTTTCAGCCCCATCTAACCATCATCAATTGTCCCATTACAACAAAGATTTTCACATCAGGTTCGTGTCTCTTGTTACTTACACTGATTTTTCAGCCCCAGCCAATCCAGAGCCCATAAATTAAACAGTCCTGATGATCTCTGCTCCCGTTGAAACTAGAAACATTACAAGCCAGTCATCAGCTCTTCTACTTCTTCAGCAAAAACATGCTCCAATTTCCAGCAGCAACAATCTAGGCATTCAATGATCTTGCCAGCCCAGAGTTCCAAACCGCCTCCACAATCCTTATCCCCAAAACACAAGGTCAGGTGTGTCACAGCAAGAAATACCCCAGTCTCTGGTACCAATTCAGCTCACATCTTCTGGGTCACAGTGTCTCACTTAGGGAGCCCAGGCAGGAACTCAGGGCAGAACCTGGAGGCAGGAGCTGAAGCACAAGCCCAGGAGGAGTGCTGTTACTGGCTTGCTCCCCTGTTCCATGCTCAGAACCTTCTCAATCCAGCCTGCCCTCTTCTACTGTACACAACACAACCTTCCCAGGGTGGCACAACTCATTGATGGGGCTTGTCCCCCTCCCACAACTTTGCTCAACAATCAAGACAAAGCTCCACAGATGTGGCCACAGGTCAATTCAATGAGCACCGATTCCCAATTGAGGCTCCGTAATCAAACCAATCAAACCACCCGGGTTATTCAAGTTTACACTAAATCTAAATCCAGCACAAGGTAACCACATGATATTTTTTTTTAATTTAAGTTTTTTGTTTGTATGTGTATGAATGCATGGTAGGTATGTGCACTCATGTCGTGCAATGCGGCAAGTAGGTCAGAAGAGGGCATCAGATTCACTGGAGCTTGAGTTACAGGTGATTTTTGTGGGTGCTGGGAACTGGATTACGGTCCTCTGCAAGAGCATTCATGCTCTTAACCACTGAGTGGGCTATCCATCTCTCCAGCCACAACATATGTTTTAACATATACATAACCACATCATACAATGTATTACTTGAGCTAATTACTACATAAATTTAATGTCCGATTAATAGGAACCCTATTGATTTTTTTTGTGATGATAACACAATTGATCTGCCTTTATTTTTTTTTTTTTTGTTTTTTTGTTTTGTCTTATTTTTTTTTTTTTTTTTTGTCTTTTTGAGACAGGGTCTCCCTGTAGCCCCAGCTGTCCTGGAACTCACTGTGTAGACCAGGCTGACCTTGAACTCACAAGGATTCTCCTGCTTCTGCCTCCCAAGTGCTAGGATTAAAGGCGTGCACCAGGACGCCCGGCTACAAAATCTGTCTTCTTATGGATGTTCCATAATCCCTATGTGGTTTACACCCATCGTATAGTGGACTCCTTAGCCTATTGCTCCTCTGTAACTGAAATCATGTTTCCCTGAACCAACACCTTCACGACTCTGCTTCTTTGAGTTCAACATTGTTTTGAATCTACCTATAAATGAGATCACACTGTAGTTGACTTTATAAGCCTCACTTATAACTATGTTCTCAAGGTTCATCCATATTTTTGCAAATGATAGAATTTCCCTTTTCAAAAAGTCAGACAGCACTGAATTGTTATTGACACTTGATTGTTGTAAATCATGCCACAGTAAACATGGAAGTGCATGCATCTCTTTTGTGTTATTTCATTTCCTTTGCACATATTAGTCCAAATCTCATTAGTGAGATTGATGGTTCATGATCATCCATTTTTATTTTTATTTTCTTTTTCCGTTTCCCTGTGTGTGTGCATGTGTGTGTATGTGTATAATGGTATAGGTGTATGTGTGTCTGCATGCGTGTTGGCAGTTGATGCTGGGAATCAACCCATTGCTCTTCCACCTGAGTCATTGAGGCAGAGACTCTCAATCAAGACCAGAGCTCACTGATACAGTCTTGCTAGTAGCTCACTCTGGGGGGGGGGGGTTCCTTGGTCTCTTCCTTCTGAGGCTACAGTATTGATTAAATAGGCTGCCACCTTCAGCCAGCATTTATGTGCATTTCTGGGGCTTTAAACTCCAGTCCTCAAGCTTGTGCCAACAAACATGCTAACCGCTGAGCACTATCCCTAGCTTCTATTTTTTAAAAAATTTTATTGAGCTTTTGTGCATTTCTTACAACCTTTCCCAATCAAATTTAGATCCATTTCCCCACCCCTCCCTCTCCCTCAAAGCACATGTGTTCTGCCATACATGAGAAGTCCTGTCTTGCTTCTTTTCCTTAGTTTTTTTTTTTTTTTTTAACTTTTTATTGATGTAGTCTGTATTACATGCAACATTTCTCAGTCCAATTTAGACTCATTCCCCTTCCCATTCCCCCACCCCACCCCATTTCATGCATTATGCCATACATGTCTTGCATCTTTTATTTTTTTTTATTGATGCTTTGTGTATTTCATACATCATTTTCCAATTCAGTTTAGGCATATGTCCCTTTCCCTTCCCCCCACCCCACCCCTACCCATCCCAGATCATGCATTCTGCCGTAACTTTTCTGCATCTTTCACTGTTTTGCTTTGTTTTGTTTTGTTTTCATTTTTTTAACAGTAAGTGATAATTTGTGAGTACAAGCATCCTTCACGTAAAACCAATTTGCAAGCAGTTGTGCCCAAACCTACACAGCTCATGGGTCCCACC
>VZQC01015508.1:2252713-2263484 GCA_009823505.1 Rhizomys pruinosus
AAAAAAAAAAAAAAAAAAAAAAAAAAAAAAAAAAAAAAAAAAAAAAAAAAAAAAAAATCAAAGAATCCAAAAGGTGGTTCTTCAAGATAGATAGACTTCTAGCCCATTAACCAAAAGGAAAAAAGAGCAACTCCAAACCAATACAATTTGTGATGCAAAGGAAAACATCACAACAGACAAAGTAAAGATCCAGACAATCATACAGGAATAGTTCAAAAACCTATACTCTACTAAATTTGAAAACCTAAGATAAATGGATGAATATCTGAAATCCTCGAATTCACCAAAGCTTAAGCAAGAAGAGAATGACAGCTTAATAGACCCATGGTATATGAGGAAATAGAAAATTTAATAAGAAACCTCCCAACTAAAAAAAGCCCAGGCCCAGGTGGCTTCATGGTAGAATTATATAAAACATTTTTTTATTTTTAAATTTATTTTCATATGTGTATGAATGTACTGTCTGCATGTAGGTTTGTGTACCCGTGTCATGCAATGCCATGGAGGTCAGAAGAGGATGTCGGATTCCCCTGGAACTGGAGTTAAAAACGGTTTTCAAACATTTAAAGAGGACTTAGAACCATTATTGCTAAAACTGTTCAGAAGGATGCAAGCAGAGGGAAATCTCCCAAATTCTTTGTACAAAGCCAGTATCACTCTAATACCCAGCCAGGCAAAGATAGAAGTAAAAAAGAAAACTATAGACCCATCTCATTAATGATGATAGATGCAAAAATTCTCAACAAAATACTTGCAAAATGCATACAGACCCACATCAAAAAGATTATCCATCATGTCCAAGTTGGATTCACACCAGAGATGCAGTGATGGTTCAACATACATAAATCAATAAATATAAAACACATAAATGGACTGAAAGTCAGAAACCACACAATATCTCAATTGATACAGAAAAAAACCTTCAACAAAATTCAGCATCCCTTCATGCTTAAAGTCCTAGAGAGAATTGGACTGGAGGGAACATTCCTCAACATAATCAAAGCCATATACAAGAAACCCACAGCCAACATCATCCTAAATGGAGAAAAGTTAGAAGCATTCCCCTTAAAGGCAGGAACATGGCAAGGCTGTCCACTATCACTACTCCTCTTCAATATAGTGCTTGAAATGCTTGCAGAAAAAAGCAAAAACAAAAACAAAACAATGTATGGTGTCCCTCATTTGTGGATCCTAGCACCAAATCCCTATTTGTAAGGCAAACTGACTTTTTTTTGTAAATATAATACCTGATGTTATTTATCAACGTGCTATGTAATGTAATGTAATGTAAAGTAATACTTTTTCTTTACCTGCATATAACTCTACTGTCAAAATGTGAATCCCTAAAGATGTTTTGGAATTAACATGTAGCTTATTTTCACACATCATAATTTTGGTATATATACACATATTTTGAAGTGATTCAAATTGGAAGGAACAACAAAAAAGACTTGGTCAAAGAACCAACTGAAACTGCTGCTCAAAACAGTAAACTTCTACATCGAAGGAAAAAAAAAAAAGACCAAGAAAAACATGTATGGCAGGGGGTCAGGGAAGGAGTATAAATTTGATTAAGAAATGTTGTATAAAAAAAAAAAGAAATGTTGTATCAAAGGCACAAAACTTCAATAAAAAACCCTAAAAGTAATAATAAAAAGATAATGAGGTTAGAGGAATACAGCACAGTAGTAAGGAACTTGCCTAATACATATATAGAGACTTTTTTTTTGTCTTTTCAAGACAGGGTCTCCCTGTAGCCCCAGCTGTCCTGGAATTCATTCTGTAGATCAGGCTGGCCTCGAACTCACAAAGATCTGCCTAACTCTGTCTCCTGAGGATTAAAGGCATGTGCTACCATGCCCAGCTGATATATTTTAACAGGATGTTCCTGTAGCCCCACCTGGCCTGGGACTGATTATGTAGACCCAGCTGGACTTGATTTCCCAGAGATCTGTCTCGAGTGCTGAGATTAAAGGCATATCCTACCATGCCTGGTACAAAAACTTAGGTGTAATTCCCTATCCACTCCCCCCACAAAAAAAGTTCACGGGGGAAAAAAAAAGACAAGAAATGCTTGCTAGGGCAATAAGGCAAGAAAGGGAAATTAAAAGAAAAGAGGAAGTCAAACTATCCATGGCAGTTTGAATGAGTGTCTCCCATAGGCTTTAAGTATTCAGACATTTTGTCTCCAGTTGGTGGCACTGTTCTTGGAGGTCTTAGAAGGTGTGGCCATGCTAGAGGAAGTACGTTATTGGGGGCAGGCTTAGTGAGTTTAACAAGCCTTGCGGTCTCCAGTCACGCTCTCTCTCTGCTTCCTGTGCTCATTGTGAGATGTGACCCTTGGCTTGCTGCTCTAGCCCCGGCCACCACACTTCCCGCCACAATGGACTCTGATTCCCTGGAACCATCAATCATAAGCTCAAATAAACTCTTCCTTTTATAAGTTCCTTTGGTCATGGTGTTTTATCACAGCAACAGAAAAGTGACTAATACACTATCCCTCCTTGCAGATGATATGATAGTTTACCTAAGGGATGCTAAAAACTCTACTAGAATACTCCTAGAAATTACTAAGGGTTTCAGTAAAGAGGTGGGACACAAAATTACCCTAGAAAAATCAGTAGCTTTTTTTTATACCAACAACAAGCAGCTGGAGAAGGAATATAAGACCTTCCCACTTGCAATAGCTGCAAATAAATAAATAAATAAATAAATAAATAAATAAATACATAAATAAAAATATCAAGGAACAAACTTAACCCAAGACACCAAAGGTCTCTACAACAAAAATTTTAAAGCCCTGAAGAAGGAGATTGAAGAAGAGAGTAGAAGATGGAGAGATTTCCAATGTTCATGGATTGGAAAAATTAATATAGTAAAGATGTTCATTCTGCCCAAATTAATATACAGGTTAAATGCAATCTCAATTAAAATCCCCAAGAGTTTCTTCACAGACTTGGAAAAAAAATCCTTAAATTCATATGAAAAAAACAAAAGACCCCAAATAGCCAAAGCAACCCTGAGCAAAAAGTGCAATACAGGGGGGATCACTATACCAGACTTTGAACTATATTACAGGGATATAGTCATAAAAACAGCCTGGTAAATCAGGTGGGGAGACACACACCTTTAATCCTAGCACTTGGGAGGCAGAGGCAGTCGGATCTTTGTGAGTTCAAGACAAAAAACAAAAAACGAAAACACAGCCTGGTACTGGCACAAAAACAACAGACCCATAGACTAATGGAACAAAATTGAAGATCCAAACTTGAGCACATGCAATTTCAACCACCTCATATTTGACAAAGGGGCCAAAAGACTTTCCTCAAATGGAAGAAATACAGCATCTTCAGCAAATGGTACTGGCAAAACTGGATCACCATTTTTAGAAGAATAAAAGTAAATCACCACCTCTCACACTGTACAAAAACAAACTCCAAATGGATCAAAGACCTCAAGGTGAAACCTGAAATGCTGAATGTGATAGAAGAAAATGATGGCAGCAACCTATAAGATATAGGCATAGGAAAAGACTTTCTAAATCAAACAGAAGCTGTGCAAGAAATAAGGTCAACAATTGACAAGTGGGACCTCATTAAACTCAAAAGCTTCTGTACAGTGAAAGAAACAATCAACAAAGAGAAAACCCACGATTGTGAGGAAACCTTCACCAGCGATAAATCTGATAGAGCATTAACCTCCAAAATATATAAACTACTCAAAAGACAAAAAAGTAAAAAAAACCAAATGACCCACTCAAGAGATGGAGTAAAGAGCTGAGCATGGACTTCACAAGTGAGGAAATAAAGATGGCTGAGAAACATCTTAAAAAGTGTTCAATATCAACAATTGAGGAAACGCAAATTAAAACCACTTTAAGATATTATCTGTCTCTGATAAGACTGGCTAAGATCAAGAAAACAAAAGACACCAAATGCTGCAGAGGTTGTGGGGAAAGGGGAACACTGATCCACTGCTGGTGGGAATGTAAACTTGTACAACCACTATGGAAAGCAGTGTGGAGAAACCTTAAAAGATTCAACATGAGTCTACCACCTGACCCAGTCATACCACTCCTGGGTATATACCCATAAGACTCATCCTACCACAAAGACACATGCACATCTCTGTTTACTGCAGCTCTCTTCACAATTGTGAAGATCTGGGACCAACCCAAATTCCCTTAACTGAGAAGTGGATAGAGAAAATGTGGTACATCTACACAATGGAGTTCTATGCAGTGGTAAGAAAAGATGACATCAAGAACTTTTCAGGTAAATGGATAGAACTAGAAGATATTATGCTAAGTGAAGTAACACAGCCCCAGAAAAACAAATGGCAAATGGTTTCCCTCATTGTGGATGCTAGCACCAAATACCAAGTAGTAAGGCAAACTGAGCAACATTATATATATCTATATATATATTATATATATATCATATTATTCTATATATATATAAAACCTGAAGGCCAACTGGTACATTGATTTTTGATGTCCTTTTGGAAGACACCCAGGAGTTATATAACGGGTTTGCATGATGGGCTCTATTTTCAGATTCTTTTTTTGTTTGTTTGGGTTTTTTATTTTTTTCTATTCTTTATTTTTTTCATTTTTTAACAATTAAGTAAACTTTTATGAGTACAAGCACCCTCATGTAAAACCAATTTTGCAAGCAGTTGTTGCCAACCCCACACAGCCCAAGGGTCCCACCCATCCAGCTGGGGGGGGCTTGTATATTCAATCACGTTGATCAAAATAAGTGTCCAGACTAATTGCTGTAGTTTCACCATTTACCCCCAATCGCAGCCCTTACATTCTCTTCCAAGATTGTTCCTTAGGATTAGAAACGGGGCACAGGTGATGAAGAAGGAAAACAGTCTTTACTTTCTCTGGAGCTGTTGTATTGGAATCTGGTCAATTCTGGCTGTTTCCCTTTTATGGGCTGACAGTCTGTCCCGGAATAACCTTTCGATTCCTACTAATGAAGCATAAGCAATTAGATATATAGGTATTTTAAACAGTACTAATTGTGCATGCTAGTGTTATTTTGGTATAGAACAAGAATGTTTGGATGGTATGTTAATCCATGGAATTAGTTTTTTCTGTTAAAATATGACAGGGTCTTATGTGGCTTATAACATCTCCTAAACACTCGAAGAGGAAGTGTAAGCTTGTTGGCCTCAGCATGGGCTTATTCCTCCAAGGAGAGATCTAATAGCCAGTTAGATTTGGGATATAGAGGAAAATGGCTTCCACTGCTGCACAATTTCCAGGCCGGTGCGGTGTAGCTGGTGCTGACGAGGAGTCTTGCATGACCTTAAGGAGACCTATATTGTTTTATTGGTTTGTGGCCTTGGTAACACTCTCTGGTATTCCAGAGACCAACTGGTACACTTGCAAGTGCCCCAGTCTCCATACATCTTTCCCATGCTTACATCAGGTCTCGACAGCAGGGCCTTATTCGCCTCTCTTCTTGCAGGGGTATCCCAGTTGACAGGCAAAAAGCCTTTACCTTTGGGGGGGGTTGGATCCCCTAGACACATATCCTTGGTAGAATAATCCATTGCTGACATCAGCGCTCTCCTCGTATTAATTCATTTTGTTTAAGTGCACAGCTTAAGGAGACTTTAGTATTATATTTGGTTCTGATAGAGAATAATCCTTTTCGCACTTCCTATGTCTATTAGTCAATTACTACAAGCATTTACTGGTTATAAGAGGATTACCTCTTCTATAACAGTTGGCTTCCTACTACAGTGAACCTCATCATCCAAATCATATGTCCCCGGGTGTAGGGAGGGACATACACGAAAGTCGCTGCAGTTAAAACTGATCCATGCACCTAGAAGGTAAGGTTGATTAGGAACGCATTATAAATAGTTGTACAAGTAGGATCCACACCGAGGGATTTTTGATGTCTGTAGCAGTCTGAGGCTTTTCTTCCTTTCAATGGTTCAGATTGCTTCCAACCTTCTGCTGGCACTTCTGGTACATCCTACCAATAATGCAAAGTTGTGTCTTTTCTTTCTCAGCCATTTTAAGTTGGTGCACATTTTTGGACTGTTGGAATATACAAATCTTTTTCCCTAGTTAGTTTTATTTAGATTTTGAATCTGCAAAGTTTTTCAAAAAGGTTTTCATATATATCTGTACCCCCCTTTTTATTTTAGGTTTTTGTTTTTGACCCATGGAGTCTCAAAAAGGCAATTGTATTTACCCCTACCTATAGGGTGGATTCAAGGCACCAATTTCATCAAATTCATCCATCCAAGCTGGTTTGGGTGACTGCCTGTGGTTAACTTGGGAAGCAAACTTAGGGGGGGAGTTGAAATCATCATACAGGTAAAAGAGAATGCGACAAGATGAGAGGGGACCGCAGAAAAAGTATTAGAGAACATGTAGAGGGGCCACGCCCAAAGTTTAGGGGCGGATACAGTATGGGAAGTAAAACAAATGGGGACAAAAACAATTTATATTTCCAAATAAATAAGCAAAGAAAAAAAAAAAAAAAAAAAAAAAAAAATGTTGTTTAATATACACATATTTACTGGTCTAAGTCCTAAAAACACCATGTAACCTGTAAAAAGAGTCAGGGCAAAACTGGATACTTGTTGAACTCACATCAATTAAATGTACTTAATCGAATATAACTTTGGTCACTCACCTGCCCTAACGCTCCTACGATTCACCATTTCAGGATCAGTTTTCTGACGCAGTCTTCTGTTTTTCTTTTTTAATATGATCCCTTCAACAGAAATATTTATAACGGGTATGTCGGTGCTAGTATCCACATATGAGGGACTAACACATTCATCGTTTGTTTCTCTGGGACTGTGTTATTCACCTTAACATTTAATATCCTCTACCTCCATCCATTTACCTGCACAGTTCATGATTGTTGTCTTTCTTTACCGCGGCATAGAACTCCGTTGTGTACATGTACCACCTTTCTCTATCCACTCGTCAGTTGATAGCCCATTTGGGTTGGTTCCAGCTTTTTGCCTATTGTGAACAGAGCTGCAATTAATATAATTATAGCTGTGAATGTGTTTCTGCAGTAAGATGAGTCTTGTGGTTATATAACCAACGGTAGTGGTATGAATGGGGTCAAATGGCGAGTCATTTGAGTCTTCCAAGGGTTCTTCACATGCTTTCCATAGTGGGGTTGTACAAGTTTAAAAATAACATCAGCAATGGGATGAGTGTTCCCATTTCCCCACAACCTCCTCCCAGCATTGTATCATTGTTTTTCTTGATCCTGGCCAGTCTTTTTTTTTTTTTTTTTTTTTTTTCTTGATCTTGGCCAGTCTTAATTGGAGTGAGATTTGCAAATAATTAGGGAAATGCAAACTTAAGACCACTCTAAGATAGAGTGATATTGAACAGTTTTAGATGTTTCTTAAGACATCTTAATTCATACTATATTCAGTTCTTTGCTACATCTTTTGAGTGATTCATTTGTTTCTTCTTTGTTTTTTTGAGTAGCTTATATATCTGGAAATTAATGCCTTTGTCAGATGTATCTGCAATGAAGGTTTCCTCCCTCTGGGGTTTTTTCTCTTCACTTCCTTGATTGTTCTTTTGATGTACAAAAGCTTTGAGTTTAATGATTTATCCCCTTTTTTCTCTCTCCTTTTCTTTCCCCTTCTTTTCTCCTTCTCTCTTTCTTTTTTTTTTTTTCTCCTTTTTTCTTCTTTTCTTTTCCCGGGCCCATTTGTCAATTGTCGATCTTATTTCTTGTGCACGCTGCTGTCTGATTAGGAATTCTTTCTTTGCCTAAGTCTTGTGGTCTGCTGCCAACATTTCTTCTATCACCCTCCAGGTTTTGGGTTTCAAGTTGAAGTCTTTGATCATCTGGAATTGACTTTTTAAAGGGCAAGAGTAGGGGTTTAATTTCCGTCTTCTCCCGTGGTGATCCAGTTTTGCCCAAACCCACTTAATGAAAGATGCTGTCTTTCCTCATGGTTCTCTGCCCCCTTTTCAAATACGAGGTGGCTGAATGAAATTGTATGTGCTCAGGTTTGGATCTTCAGTTTTATCCCATTGGTCAACTGGCTTGTTTTTGTACCAGAGTACCACGCTGTTTTTTATGACCTATAGCCCTGTAGTCTAGTTTGATGTCTTGTTAGAGCCAGGGATCCCCCCTGTATTGCTACTTTCACTCGCGGTTGCTTTGCTATTCGGGGTTCTTTTGTTTTTCCAAATGAAATTGAGGATTTTTTTTCCCAGCCTGCCAAAGAAGCTCTTGGGGATTTTGATGGGATTGCATTAACTATTTAAAGAGTCTTGGGTTCGAATGGACTTTTTTTTACTATATTTATTTTCCAATCCATGAGCATGGGAGGTTTGCATCTTCTGATGTCTTCCTCAATTCCTTCTTCAGGGTTTAAATTTTTGTTGTTTTGTCGAGATCTTTGGTGCTTTGGTTAGGTTTGTTCCCAGGTATTTTTATTGTTTTTGGGCTATTGTGAGTGGAAAGTACTCCCTGGTAGTCCTTCTTCATTGGGCTTGTGTTGGTTGTATATAAAAGGCCTACTGATTTTTATAGATTTATTTTGTCTCCTGCCACTTTACGAGCTCTTAATCATTTCTAGGAGTTTTATGTTGGAGTTTTTATCCCTAGGTAGATAATCGTATCATTCAGGAAAAAGGGCGATAGTTGACTTTCTCTTTCAGTTAAAACTCCTTTAATTCCTTTTCTTGCTTTATTGCCCTAGGCAAGGATTCAAGCACTATATTGAAGAGGCGAGGTGATAGGGGGCAGGGCCTTACTGAGTTCCTACTTTTAACGGGAATGCTTCTGTTCCTTTCCCCATTTATTATAGAATGATATTGGCCTTGGGTTTCCTTATATGGCTTTGATTACATTGCGGGATGCTCCCCTCCCAATCCAATTCCCTCTAGCACTTTTAACACTGAAGCGATGCTGGATTTGTCACCGGCTATCCACATCAATTGTGATGACCATTGGTTTTTGTCTTTCCGTCCACTTTATATGTTTGATGAATATTTATGTTATTTGTACGTATGTTGAACCATCCCTGCACTTCTGGTATGAATCCAAAGTGGTCATGATGGATGATCTTCTTGATGTGGGTCTGTTACGTGATGCCATTCTCCTGTTTAGAATTTTGGCATCGTGTTTCTTCGGGCGATATGTGTCTATAGTTCTCTTTTTGGTCGTATCCTTTACCTGGTTTTGGTAAATAGCGTGATGCTGGGCTTCATAAAAGGAATCTGGGAAAACTCCCTCCATTTGTATCCTTCTAAAACAACTTGAGTAGTAGTTTATAGTACTAATGGTTGTAAGTCCTCTTAAAATATTTATAGAATTCTGCCCGGAGACCATCGGGGCCTGGGCAGTTTGAGTTGGGAGGCAGCTGTCGATCTCTTCTGGTTGAGCTTCGGTGATCCAGGATTTCAGATATTCATCATTTCCTCTAGCTTTTAAATTTAGTAGAATATAGTTTTTGAAGTTGAAGTCTTCCCGTATGATTGTCTGGATCTTTTCATTGTCTGTTGTGCCATTTCAATTTTCATCACAGATTCTATTTGATTGGAGTTGTTCTTCTTTCTTTTGGTTTAGTGGGCTAGAGGTCTTGTGGAGAGCGGACGTTGACCAAAATGGCGCCTCGGACCCTGGCCAGGTCTTATGATCGCCATTTTGTCGCCTAACTACACAGTTCATTTCCCAGCCAATAGGAGAGCTTCAATCTGGAGCACTCATTAGCATGATCATTGACTTCCGCTTATTGCCTGCAGACTGCGCATGACTACCACTCTCTGAGCTCGCACTTTTAATATGCAAATGAGGCATCGGATTGTGCACCTATCCAGAGCATGCAAGAGCCCTCTAGCTTGCTATATAAGCAGTGTTGATTCTTGCCCCCATTCGGGGTCCTTCTCCTACAGGGCTTTTGAACAATAAATACTGCTGCAGAAGACTCCTGTTGTCTGCGTGAAGTTCTTGCCGGCCAGACTGCTGCGCACGACAAGTGGTGCGAAAACCTGGGCCCGGGAACCTGACATCGCTTGCGCCGAGAGGACCCTTCAACTTCCGAAGTGGATTCAGAACTGCGCTCAGGTTGTAATTTTAAAGTTAGTTCTGAGAGATATGCTTTTATCTGATGATCTAGAGGGATTGGAAGGTTGCCTAATTATTTTATTGGCTGTTGTAATTGTCCTTGTACCATTGTTCACTCTCTCTTGCTGGGACGCTCAAAACTGTAAAGAAGAATTAGGGAAGGACAACAACCCCTTGCGGACCTTCAGGAAAGCATGTCAGAAACAGAACGGATGAAAGGTTAGATGTGCATTCAAAGACAAAAGAGGATGCTAGCGAGATTAATAAAGGTACCTTATACCCCTTTAGAGACCTACAAGCCCTAACATTAAGTGATTCAGATTCCAATGAGGAAATTACCCACCATCTATGGAGGAGGAAGTAGAGGAGGAGGGAGGGAAGCCGCCCGGTATAAAAATGAAACATTTCGCCCCCGCCCGGTTAAAAGAAAAGGTTTTTAAAACTGAAAGTTCAAACCGGTCCCATAGCTCTCCCGCTCCCTTGCCTTCAGCTCCACCGCCTTATGCGCCTGGGAACTGCTCTACCTCCTTCTGTTCCCCCGAGGTACAACATGCCATCAGGCAAATGTTCCCAGTTATAGAAAATGCTGATGGCGAGCGCGGTCATCAGCCTGTAGAACACAGGCAAGTTAAAGAATTAGCGGAGTCAGTCCACGCTTATGGAGTTAATGCTAATTTCACTGGGTC
>VZQC01015508.1:2265771-2292092 GCA_009823505.1 Rhizomys pruinosus
TTCTTTATTTGGTTAACTGGGCTAGAGGTCTGTCTATCTTGTTTATTCTCTCAAAAAACCAACTTTTGGATTCATTGATTTTTTTTTATATGGTTTTCTTTGTTTCTATTTCATTGATCTCTGCACTGATTTTTGTTATTTCTTCTTGTCTGCTGCATTTAGGGTTCATTTGTTGTTGTTTCTCAAGTATTTTTAGCTTCAGTGTTAGATCATTCACTTGTGTTCTTTCTGTTTTTTAATGTAGGCACTTAGAGCTATAAACTTCCCTCTTAGGACTGCTTTTAAATACATCTTTTTTTTGTATGTGTATAAATGTACTGTCTGCATGCAGGTTTGTGCACCCTTGTCATGCAGTGCCACGGAGGTCAGAAGAGGGTGTTGGATTCCCCTGGAACTGGAATTCTCCTGGAATTGGAGTTTCAGATGGTTCTCAGCCGCCATGTGGGTGCTGGGGATTGAACCTGGGTCCTCTGCAAGAGCGGTCGGTGCTCTTAACCGCTAGGCCATCTCTCCAGCCCAGGACTGCTTTTAAAGTGTCCCATAGGTTTTGCTGTGTTGTATTCTCATTGTCATTGTCATTCAGTTCCAGGAATGTTTTTTATTTCTTTCTTTATTTCTTCCTTGACCCATTCATTATTCACGAGAGTGTTGTTTATCGTCTTCATGTGTTCTTGTAGGTTGTAGGGTTTATCCTGGTGTTGATACTGAGTTTTATTGCACTGTGGTCTGATAGAATGCATGAGATTATTTCAATCTTTTTGTATTTGTTGAGGTTTTTCCTGTGTCCCAGTATATGGTCTATTTTGGAGAATGTTCCATTAGGTGCTGAGTAGAAAGTGTATTCTCTGGTGTTTGGGTGAAATATTCTATAGATGTCTGTGAGGTCCATTTGGAGTAGTGTATAATTTAGTTCAGATGTCTCTCTATTCTTTGTCCTGTTGCTCTCTCTAGGGGACTTAATGGGGTATTGAAGACCCCTACTATTAGTGTGCTGGGGTTAATCTGTGCCTTGAGATCCAGAAGAATTGTCTTTATAAAGTTTGGTGCACAGGTGTTTGGTGCGTATATATTCATGATTGTGAGATCTTCATTGTCAATTGTTCCTTTAATAAAGATGTAATGACCCTCTTTGTCTCTTCTGATTTCTTTTGCTTTGAAGTCTATTTTGTCTGATATTAGAATATCAGCACCTGCTTTCTTTTTGGTACCTGTATTAGTCACTTTTCTGTTGCTGTGATAAAACACCATGACCAAAGGAACTTATAAAAAGAAGAGTTTATTTGAGCTTAGGATTGACTGTTCCAGGGAATTAGAGTCCATTGTGGTGGGAGGCAAGGCGGCTGGAGCAGCAAGCCAAGGGTCACATCTTGCAAAGAGCACAGGAAGCAGAGAGGGAGCGACTGGAGACCACAAGGCTTGTTAAACTCACTAAGCCTGCCCCCGATGACATACTTCCTCTAGCATGGCCACACTTTCTAAGACCTCCAAAAACAGTGCCACCAACTGGAGACAAAATGTCTGAATACTTAAAGCCTATGGGGGACACTCATTCAAACCACCACAGTACCATTTGCTTGGAATACTTTTTTCCATCCCTTCACCTTAAGTTGGTGCCTATCCTTGAAATTAAGATGGGTTTCTTGTAGGCAGCATATGTGCTTCTTGTATTTGTATGGGTTTGTCTATTTTTAGTTTGGGGAAATTTTCATCTATTTTTCTGTTGAAGATCTGATCAATACTGTTCTCTTGAGATTCTTCTCCTTCCTCTATTCCTATGATGCAGAGGTTTGATCTTTTCATAGTGTCCCATATTTCCTGGTTGTTCCAGTTTTGTGTATTTTTAAATTTTTCATAATCTTTATCTGAACTTTTTAGTTGCTCTGTGTTATCTACCAGATCTGATATTCTTTGTTCTGCTTCCTCTATTGTAATTTTGAGGCTTTTTCCTTTCCTTTCTTCTTGATAGGATGAGTGTTCTAATTCGTTTTTCATTTCATCTTGTGTTTTCTTTAGTATTTCCATTTCCTTTTTGAGCTTCTCAATCTCTTCTTGGTGTTCCTTTCTTCACTAGTTGGCTTCCTTTTTTCATGTTTCTACTTCCTTTAGGAGTTTGTTTTTTTCTCCCTCTAGTTTTTTCTGGAGTTTTTCAAACTGTTCCTTTAGTTCTTTCCAAAGTTTGTCATTGTATCCCTCTAGGTCCTTTTCAAGTTTTTCATTCTCTCTTTAGTTCTCTGAATTCTTCTTTATTTTCTTTAATTTCTCTCCATAGGTCTGCAATTATTCCTCTAAGATCTGTTCCTTGAGTCACTTCCAAGGGGATCCCATTGTATCTGTCTCCTTCAGGTTTGGTGGAGCCTGGTGTGGGATTATCCTGTGCCTTTCCCATGTTGTCCCTTCGTCGTGTCCTTGGCATGTGGGTTTCCCTTTTGTGATTCAAATCACAAATGTCTTTTCACTATGTTAGCGGATGGTTTTGCTTGCCTCCTTCCGATGCTTTTTTTTTTTTTCTTTCCTCCATGTTTATGGAGTATTGACTTGTCTAGGTTTCAGGCTTTCAATTTTGTTTATATATTGAATATTGGAAGCCTAAGTCACTCTTCTCTTCCTGTTCTGAAGGTTCTCCAAAATAAAAAAGTCCAATTGGATACTCTCTTACCAATTCCAATTGGTGGTGGTGGGGGGGTATATGTCTGACTTAGCCCGTGCCCTGGTACCTGCCTGGAGCGACTTCCGGGTTCCTGTGCCTCAGGAGCCTACCGGCACAAAGCCACAGAGGCACCAAACCCGACCTGCTGGTCACAGGCTGCAAAGACAAAGGGCCGCTTCGCCCAGACAGCCACCCCCTACAAAAGGGTTCAGAATTGGGACCCTTTTCCAGCATCCCAGGAGACAATCTACCCTAAAATCTACCTGCCTGAGGCAACTTCCAGGTTTCTGTGCCTCAGGAGCCGGCCCGCACACAGCCCTATTTTCAGATTCTTGAGGAGCTTTCGTACTGATTTCTATAGTGGAGCAATGGGGTCATTTCACCAGAGAAGACCACTCAGACACAAAATGAAGCAGAGAGAAAAACTTTAGTCAGCTGACAACCGCACATCAGACCCTCAGTTGAGGCTGTGTAGCACAGTCACAGCTGGAAGGGATTTATATAGGAAAAACCAGGTCTAGGGGTGAAAAGTTTAAGTTACCAAGTTTAGGGATGGTAATCCCATCTAACAATTCTTATTCTCTAAAAGCAAGCCAAGTATAAAGTACAGAAGCCATGCAGAATGAGTTAGTTTCTAAGTAAGCAAGGACATACTGACCTGTTCTCAGAATTTCTACCCCAGTTCACCTGAATTAAACTTTTCTTTTATTCCCATACTTTAAGTTTTAACTTCTGGGCTCAGCTGGGGCTCACAACATGGTGTAGTTAGTGGCAATCTTGAGGTGCCTTACCACAGTGACTGTTCTAATTTACATCCCCATCAGCCATATATAAAGATTCTCTTTTCACTATACACTGACCAGCATTTGTTACTGTTTTTAATGATTACCATTCTGACTGGGTGAGATAGAATCTCAATGTAGCTTGAGGTTCTCTGATGGCTAAAAATGTTGAACTTTTTTTAGTGTTTGTTGGTCATTTGCACTTCATATTTTGAAAACTATTTCATTAGCTCATTTTGGATTTCTGATATTTGAATTTTGAGTTATTTATACATTGTAGCCATTAATCCTCTGTCATGTATACTGTTGTCAATATTTTCTCATATTCTTTATTATTATTTTAATATAATGCTTTGATTGATGTTTTGTGTATTGCAGACATCATTTTTCAGTTCAATTTAGACATATTCCCCTTTCCCTTCCTCCCACCCCACTCCAGATTAAGCATTCTGCCATAACTGTTTTGCATGTTTCTCTCAGTCTTTTTATGTTTAGGAATTCACATTTTCCTCCTTTAATTTTATATTACTCTAAAATATGGATACATACTTTCCACCCATATACAGTAATTATAGAGTCTGAAAATAAGTGGTGGGTCAATTCTAGAGAATATTAAGAGATTTGCATTATAACAATAGAGTTGCTTTCAGATAAACAGAAATATAACAATAATGTTCAGCTTGCCTTTCTTTTTTTTATGTGTATGAATGTACTGATTACAAGTAGGTTGGTGTACCTGTGTCATGCAATGCTATGTAGGTCAGAGGAAGATATCAGATTCCCCTGGAACTGGAGTTACAAACAGTTCTTAGCTACCATGTGGGTGCTGGGAATCAAACCTGGGTCCTCTGCAACAGCAGTCAGTGCTCTTAACCACTGAGCCATCTCTCCAGCCCCTCAGCTTGCCTTTCAACTGGGGATTTGGTGTTAGCATCCACAAATGAGGGAACCCATTTGCAGTTTGTTTTTCTGGGACTGTGTTACTTCAATTTAGCGTAATGACTTCTAGTTCCATTCATTTACCTGCAAAGTTCATAATGTCATCTTTCTTCACTGCTGAATAGTACTCCATTGTGTAGATGTACCACACTTTTGTCATTCACTCATCTGTTGAGGGGCATTTGGGTTGGTTCCAGCTCTTTGCTATTGTGAAGAGAGCTGTAACAAACATGGATGTGCATGTATCTTTATGGTAGGATGAGTCTTGTGGGTATATACCCAGGAGTGGTATGACTGGGTCGGATGGTGGTTCTCCACACTGCTTTCCATAATGGTTGTACACATTTGCATTCCCACCAGCAGTGGATAAGTGACTGCTCAATTGTTTCCTTTGCTGTTCGGAAGCTTTTGCATTTCTCTAAGACCAGTTCTCGCTCTTGGTTTTTCCTCTTGAGCTGTTGCAGCCCTTTTCACAATGTCCTTCTCTGCGCCAGTGTTTTCATATCTTTTGCCTCTGTTTTCCTCTAACAATTTCAGATCTTACATTAAGGTCTCTGGTCCATTCTGAATTATTTTTTTATACAAGGTGAAAAATATGGACCTGGTTTCACTGTTCTACATATGATGGCAGTTTTTCTAGCCACCATCTTAGGGAAGGTATTGTCTAGACAGTGTTTTGGATATGTTTGTCAAAAATTTGGTAGACATAGTTGTGTGGTTTCATCTTCTCTTCTCTTCTCTTCTCTTCTCTTCTCTTCTCTTCTCTTCTCTTCTCTCTCTCTCTCTCTCTCTCTCTCTCTCTCTCTCTTTCTCTGTGTGTGTTCATGTGTGTATAGGTACACAACTTTCAGCCTTTCACACTATGAGCTTTTAAGGCTAAGAAGTCCAAATAGCATGATGCTCTGGTGAGGGGCTCCCTAGCTCCGTAATGGCAGATGGCATTATGGAGGGGAGAGCATGCAGGAGGCAGTGGTTGCTTGGCAAGGCAGGACACCAGAATTGGAAGACATGTGAGTCTTATTCTTTGTATAATTAACTCAGAGTCTCACAGAAGTATCACAACCTTTTTTGAGGGTGGTGCCTTCAAAGGACCTCACTGCTAGTATCCATCCCTTTAAACTCTGCACCAGTTTTTAACACTGTCACCTTGGAAACATACAAGTTTTTTGGGGGGATAAACCACATCCAAGCTGTAGCAGTGACTGAGAATTCATTGTAAGATTTTTGCAAACATAGAGGCAAGTTGGCTGTGGATGAAAAGTAGATTTGATAGCATTATTTAAGAGCAACATTTTCTTGTTTTTTTTTCTTGAGCAAGACACCCTAGAATTTACAGTCTTTTTCCCAGAGATAGATAGCATAAGTGTTGGCTAATCTTAGTTGTCAACTTGACACACCTGGGAAGAGGGAACCACAACTGACAGATTGCCTCCATCAGTTTGGTCTGTGGGCATGGCCGGGAGGGCATTTTATTTGGTCTGTGGGCATGGCCAGGAGTGCTACCTGGTGTAGGAGGGCCCAGCCCACTGTGGGTAGTTCCGTTCCTAGGCATATGGACTGCACAAGAACATGAGCCTGGGAGCAAGCCAGCAAGCAGCATTCCTCTACGGTTTCTGTTTGAGTTCCTTTCCTGGCTTTCCTTGGTGATGGGCCATAAGCTTGTAAGTTGAAATGAACCCTTTCTCTGAGAAGTTACTTTTGGCCAGTGTTTCAGAGAGCAAACTAGGACAGCATACCTACAAGAAGAGAGGAGACTTCACATTTCCCCAAACCTTGGCTCATGGCACCTTTAGAAAAGCCAGGCTTCACTGTACTAGTAAAGTGAGAGGTTTGTGATTAGACATCTCTCTAGGCTTCTAATTTCTTCACGGAAAAAAATTAATGAGGTGGGCAGAGCAGATGCTCACATTGGGAGGTTACCAGCTTGCTGCCAGAAGCTCAGCTGCAAGCTTGGGTAACCTTTCCGAGTCCTCTGCAGCCTGAGCAAGCATTCAGCTCTGGGCCAGGACCATCTCAGCGCTAGAGATGCTCGCTTTAAGCTCAGCAAATGAGCAAATGAAGGTTGCACATGAGATTATCTCATCCTTGTATCACCTGGACTCTCACAATTCTCATCTCCATTAAATCGAAAGAAAGAATGATGTAGCCAGAAGACTGTGTTAGACCTAAAGGGACTTTGGTAACACAGGTTTGTGGGTACCCCGAGGAAGGCAGATGGGTAGATGGCCTGTAAGGAAGTGGCAAGCCTGGAGCTGATGATTGTGAAGGATTGATCTGGATAGTGATAAGATCAAGAAATCCTAAAACAACATACCACGATTGGATAAGAATCCTGTGGTGAGAAAGTGAAATCCAGACTAAAGTATCTGAGGTTAGGTGTACATAAAGTGAGTTTGGAAGGCAGCTGGCTAAGATGATGGCTGCTCATAGCCTGGGGCAGTGGTGGCCAGAGCAGGGTTTTGAGAGCAGCAGCAGCATCACCTGAGATGTTCGAAATGCAAATTTCCAGCCTCCATCTGAAATTTCTGGCTATCATAAATTCAGCCATCTAGTGTTTGTTTGTTTCTTTGTTTCTTGAGGCAAGACAGTTATTTGTGGACAGGATTGGAGATACCACCAGACTACTAAGGTGGAAAAAATCATGGTGCCCGAGCCTAAGGCCTGGATGACCTCACAGAGCCTCTCAAGCAACCCAATTCCAGTTCTAAAATGTCTGTGAAATAAACTCCATGACCTAACTTCCTATTTAATAAACTCCATGACCTAACCTCCTGCTTGTTTTTCTGTTACCTGTAGACAATTTCTATATATGGCATGCTATATATGCCTATATACATATATTCAGCACCCACATCTATGTAATTTAATAGAGAAATAACTTTATTTCTTTGTTTATTTTAGGGACATTATATAGTTATATAATATAAAATATCATTTTTCCCACTCATCCAGGCTCAAAACCTTGTCCTGTCTCAAATTTTTAATATTCTTCCCAACACCATACAGTAAATACCTTAAGACTACATCAGTCCTACACCAGCAGATTTTGACAGTAGCATGAATTGAACTTACCTGTTAAAACATTGCTGTAGATAGGATGGCCTTTTAAGAAGGAAGTACAGAGGAACCCAAGTTACATCCCACCTCCTCCCAGAACCTCAGCAGGCTTGTCCTTATATAGCATTGTCCAATACTGGGTCATAAGCCTACCACAATCAGTGTCAAGCATGACTAGATTACATACATCATTATTCAGTGCCTAGTGTTGGTCTCATTGGGTATTTTTAGCAAAATCAAAGTTCTATTGCCTAATGAATGGTAGCAGGGCATTGGGGAGGGTCACAGTGTCTTCTACAGCCCAAGGACTTAGACCACTTGAGTTCATATCTCAGTGATTTTCAGTGACCAGTAACTACACAAAGCCCTTCCCACCACCCATGTTCTAGTTTTTCTACTGAATATCCTTCTCCTATGTCCTTACCATGTTAGCATTAACAACATCAAGAAGTTATTTTAAGAATCTTGCATTAATGTTCTTTCTAATGGCAAAAACCAAATGAGATATTTTCCAAGTTGGTTCATTATGATAAGCTACTATGAGAACTATCAGCTGAAAAGCCTGAAAGGGGATGGGAAGTAAAATCGTCATTACATTTAAATAATTAGTAAACGTTGATACTTTTCTCTCAGTATAATTCTATATCTTTATTAATTCGGAGCACATGTGTGGTACTAAAGTGATTTAAAATTAAGTCATTTTATTTACTCACAGGAGTGAACACAAGACGGAGTTCACAGTCATGCTATGGAGGAGCTGAATGTATCCTGAAGCAGAGAAATCTCTACCTCTGTCTCTCAATAGCTCCTTCTTAGGTATTCAACAATTGGAAAAGAAGCTGAATTATCCCACTGGTCACAGCTTAAAATCAACTGGATGAAAGGCCATTGGGTGCTGGGCCACAACACTGGAAGGTACTCTGTGTTTATGTTGACTTCACAGTCTCAGCTTTTTTACTTTGTACTGAGAGATAAGTTATTCACAGAGATAATTCAAGAGGAAGAGAGCAGGATGATTTGCTTTGGCTGAAATCACATGTTCTGGAAATGAAATCCATTTCTCAAATGTAGTTAAATTTTTACTATGGATAAGCTCTACATGTTAAAGAACAACCTCCATGTACCCATTAATATGTGGGCTACCCATCTAATTATTGTTCTTTGTGGTCACCTTCCTTTGAATGTGTACCCCATGGGGAAAGTCAGGGGAAGGGGTGGGATGAGGCACAAACCTGTGTCAAATAAACTACTGACTTTCTAAACAAGCCAATCGGTCATGGTTTTGAAATTATCCATTTTGGAACCATGGTATAGATGCAAGGTAGAAGTATCTAAAACTTTCTTGAAGTCTCAGAAAGTAATTTTTAGCTTAAAAACTTTTTTAAAAATAGTTTTTATTTTATGTGTGAGTGTTTTGCCCTTACTTACACAGGCAAGTGCACCTGTGTAAGGAATGCCCATGGAGGCCAGCAGGGGGCCTCAGATCCCCTGGAGCTGGAGTGCACCTGTGTAAGGAGTGCTGGTGGAGGCCAGCAGGGGGCCTCAGATCCCCTGGAGCTGGAGTGCACCTGTGTAAGGAGTGCCCTTGGAGGCCAGCAGGGGGCCTCAGATCCCCTGGAACTGGACTTATGGATGACTGTTAACTGCCATGTGGGTGCTGGGAACCAAACCCAGGTCCTCAGAAAGAAGTCAGTGTTCTTAACTGCTGAGCTATCTCTCTAGTCCTTAAAAGCGACTTTTTCCAGGTGTGGTGGTGTATACCTTTAATTCTAGCACTCTGGAGACAGAAGTGGGCCGATCTCTGTGAGTTCAACACCAGTGACTTTTTTTTTTTGAGACAGGGTCTTACTATGGTAGCCCCAGATGGCCTAGAACTATGGATCATCCTAGGCCAGCCTGGATCTCACGGTGATCTACCTGCTCTGCCTACTCCTGCCTACCCCTGCCTGCCTCTTCTTATTGAGTGCTGAGATTAAAAGCATGCATCACCACACTGGTCCCTAAAAAGTACTTTTAAAGAAAAACAGAAAGTTACAGTTTTTAACCAGACTCCTGGGTTTGCACAGGTTCCAGAGCATCATTTGCATGGGGTCCTATTAAAATTCAAAATATATGAGCATGTTGATTTGACTAGTATTGCCTTAAGAAAACACTACAGAGGCTGGAGAGATGGCCTAGTGGTTAAAAGCGCCGTTTACTCTTGCAGAGCACCTGGGTTCAATCCCCAGCACCCACATGGCGGCTAAGGACCATCTTAACTTCAGTTCCAGGGGAATCAGACACCCTCTTCTGACCTCCACGGCATTGCATGACATGGGTGCACAAACCTACATGCAGACAGTACATTCATACATATAAAAAATAATAATAAATAAAATTTAAAAAAATAAAACACTACAAAAAAAATACTATGCTTTCCTTTAAAATTCCATTCATTCATACTACATCTGTGTCGAGTAATAGAAACCCAATAGGCCAATGTTAATGAATAGGTATAATTTGTTGCAAAGATGCTTATACCAATATTCCCAAAGAAAGCCAGCATACAGTCAGGTCTTTGTGGGGTAGGTAATCTGTCTAGTCCTGAAGATCTCATGGGATTTTGTTCTTAGTTCACTACCACTGACTGGACTCAGATACAAATTATTCATTGTTTTGTTTCAACCAAATGTGTGCATGCATGTGTGTGTGTGTGTGTCTGTGTGTGTGTGTGTGTCTGTCTGTCTGTGTCTGTGAGAGAGCTATTGTGTGTGTCTATGTATGAGAGAGATAGTGTGTATGTGTGTGTATGTATGTGAGAGAGAGAGAGAGAGAGAGAGAGAGAGAGAGAGAGAGAGAGATTAGTTCTGGCCACATTAAGTGGGCAAGGTCATAAGGACATAAGAGGAAATACTGTTTTAGCCACTGCCTAAGAAAACATAGGTGAAAGAAACAATTTTCTCAGAATAATGTTCAGGCAAAGATATAACAGTTGACAAAATTTTAATATATTTAAAAATAGTAATTAACATTAGTCTATTTCTAAGGAAATGCAATAATCCACAAAATAGGAGTGAATATAGGAAGCACAAGGTGATTGACCTATGACTTCTGTGCTGACATTGTTATTTCATTGCCTAGCATAATATCCCCCCAAAGCTGAACACAATCTCCCAAACCACTCTTCCCTAAATACAGATATTCACAGATCTTTCTGTATTTATTATAACTTCCAAATTACTTTATATTTGGGTTAGTTGGATCTATTAGTATTCTTCAGCTTTGTTCTCAGAATCTGTAAAAGGAAGAAAAAATGGAAAGATGTAACTATTTTTAAAATGCATTAGTAGCTTCTATTTTTGTTACCGTTTACTTTTGCCCCATCCAGTGAATTCCTGTATTCAATTGGGCTCATTGACGGAGGCACGTATGAGATGGATTTTATGGAGATAGAAAACCACCAGATTTCATTAAATATTTTCACACAGCAAAGTGAATTCTGGCCTCCTTCCTGGCCATAGCTATTTCTGAGCACGTCTCTGAGAAGCTGTGCTTCTGGATCTGACCCGTATTCAGCTGTGATCTCAGCTCCATGTGGTCTCTGGGACTTGTTTCTCCTGGGAGCATCAATTCTAGTTTTCCATAGTTAGCCCAATCCCAAGCCCTCGTGCTGTGAGTTTTCAGAGTGGAAGGTACACTAGAGTGTGTCCACTGGAAACTTCAATAAAAGAGGTGTGAGTGAATATCTTGGTTGGTCAGCAGCAAAAAAACCCTTGCTTTTATGAAATACTGGGAAAACATAAATGTTCTGGCAGTCAGAATTCACACAGTACACAGTTCCTAGAGTATTCTACCCTTTACCCCGAGGAAACGAATAGTCTTCCTCTGTCACAGCTTTGATTATTAAAGTGGGTTGCTAGGCTCCAGGAGAATGGGCAAGCCAGGCTGAATCTCTGGGATATGGGAGTAGGGTATATAGTAGCATATATAAAAATATAAATAAAGCCCGGCTTTATTTATATTTTTATATATGCTTTTCCATTATAGCCCAGAAAGTATATTTGTATACATACAGATTAACCAAAAATTATATAATGCAATATTCTTTTCTGATTTTTTTTTTTGCTGATTATTTCTTAAAACAATTTTTTGAGAAAAGGTGTCATTTGCCTGAGCTTCCTGAGTGCTTGATTCACAGAAAACAAAATGCCTGGCTTAAAGATATATATATATATATATATATGATATAATAATTGTGTGTGTTTGTGTGTGTGTGTGTATAGTATTTTGAGGACAGGGTCTCCCTTAGATCCCAGCTGGCCTGGAGCTTGCTATGTAGACCCAGGCTGGCCTTGAACTTCACAGAGAATCCACGCCTTCCTGGGTGCTGGGATTAAAGGCATGTGCCACCATAAAACTTCTCGTCTATTTGGTCCTCATTTTCCTTCATTCTATCCTTCCTTCATTCCTTCCCTCCCTCTCTCCCTGCCTCCCTCCCTTCCATCTATCCTGTCCTATCCTATCATCCTATCCTGTCCTGTACTGTCCTGTCCCTCATGCCTATTCCCCATCAAGATCACGTCTAATCATAATCAATATAGTTCTATATCATCTCTCTCTCTTTCTTCCTCTCCTCTTCCCCTCCCCTCCCCGCCCCCTCTCCTCCTCCTCCCGTCCTCCTCCTCCTTCCTCTCCCTCCATCTCCTCCCTCTCCCTCTCCCACGCATCCCATCCCATCCCATCCTATCCATCCCATCCTATACAGTCCATCCTATCTACATATCCTATCCCATCCTATCTTATACAATCCTATGCTATGCTCTCATATCCATCGTATCTCATTGTACCATGTTGTTCTATCCTATCTCATCTTGTCCTGTGCATCCTATTCATCCTATCCTACCCATCTATGCATGTGTTCTGTGCAATTTGGCTTCTCTCCTTTCATCCTGCAAAGCTGCCAACCACATTCTTTATGACAGTTTTAATAGATTTTTTCTCAATTCTCTAATTGGGTTTTAGAACACTCTAACCCTTCATTATTTAAGTACTGTTTGACACCAAAGCACCAGCTCTTCTCAGCCTCTGAATGCTTGTGTCTTATATCTACATTGATTCATATGTTGAAGTTTACACTTTAACATGATGATACTAAGGGGTGATGCCTTTGGGAGGTGATTAGGTCATTAAGGGTATATCCCTTGCGAGTGGGACTGCAGCCTTCTAAAACCCATGGGAATTCCTTTGTCCTTGCGTCCATGTGAAGACAATGAAAATGCCATCTATGGATCAGAAAACCTGTCCTGAGCACACACTGAATCTGCCAAAGCTTTCACTTCAGCAATCCCCTTGGACTGTGAGAAGTAACTCTGTTTTTTTCTGAGCTCCCAGTTTATGGTACATGTTATAGTGGCCCAAATAAACCAGGACATATCTCAAAAGTATAATTTTCCTTGCATTGTTATTTCCTGTGTTAAATTATAAGTACTTTAGAAAGAAGGATTATGTCTGTATTTTTTTTTTAATATGTTTTTTATTATGTAATTTTAGTTATCTTTCTGTAGTGCATGAATGTAACTGTATGCATGCAGGTCTGTGCACCCGTGTCGTGCAACGCCGCGGAGGTCAGAAGAGGGTCTCGGATTCCCCTGGAACTGGAGTTCTCCTGGAATTGGAGTTTCAGACGGTTCTCAGCCGCCATGTGGGTGCTGGGGATCGAACCCGGGTCCTCTGTAAGAGCGGTCGGCGCTCTTAACCGCTAGGCCATCTCTCCAGCCCTTATGTCTGTATTTTTAAAGCACCCGTTACCTAGCATGGTTTCTCCCTTCCTTCCCCTTCATTTGTGATGTAAAATATCTGTAATATGAAATCTATCTTGCTGAAGTTTTAAGCAGAACACACTACTGCTATCCATGCACTCTGCTATATGGCAGATTTCTAGAATGTCATATTATGTGATGGATCTAGCACTGTTTCTGAAAAAGAAACCTCCATTGATATTTAGCTATCTTAATTCTCAAATAAACTTCAAGACCTATTTAGATTTTCTCCTTCACAAATTAAGAGATGTGTCCTCTCCTTGTGCTTAACTGCCTACTGTATACATTCCTTCATTATGACATACCTCCCCCTGTGTTAATATGCTTTTTAATTCGTTGTGAATCTTGGCTCTTCATATGTTCTTGGATCCTTTCTGCTATACTGTTTATACTTCCTTATAATATCCTCCAGGGCCTTTCACAGAAACCAGCAAGATAGATGTTGCTTAAGGAATATTCAGCAATTTTCTCCAAAGACTTAAGTATATTTAAAATATCTTATTTTTGAGTATGGGGTGAGGATTATGAAGTGTTTATTTTATAGCTAATGGATTACATTCCTTTCTTTGAAATTTAGTACTAATTCTTAGACTTAAAAGGGCATTCTTTTTTTTCAAAGTCAATTTTTTGGTCTTTTTGATATTTTTGAGACAGGGTCTCCCTTTAGTCCCAGCTGGCCTGGGGCTGACTCTGTAGACTAGGCTGGCTTTGAACTTACAGAGATCCACCTGCCTCTGCCTCCCAAGTGCAGGATTAAAGGCGTGTGCACAATGCCCAGCTCAAAGCCAATTTTTTATTGAAGCCTCATACATTTCATACAAAATTTCAAATCAAATCTAGATCTGTGCCTCCCTCCCTGCCCCCCCCACCCCACCAGAGCTCATGCATTCTGCCAAACACGTTTTTCATCTTTTTCTCAGTCTCTCTCAAAATTCTCGATGCAGAAGTTCACTGTTTCAGTCAGTTCTTTGACAGTCTTGTTGTTGTTGTTGTTGTTATTCCTTCCAATATGCATCACTCCAAAATATGCATATATGCATGCCACATATATCATAGGATTTAGCATATTCAGCTTATGATTTTTTTTATTAGGCTGAAAGATATCATGTTTGAAGGCTCCCCTTTGGCAAGCCCAAACCACCAACAGTCCTGCCCTTGTGCTCCACACTGGGATTTTCCCTTCCCATGGTCACCAAATGAGGTCCAGTAAGCCCCACTTCCTGTCTTGATCTTCCTGTACTGGACTCCATGATACAGCCTGGGTAGTCCAACAATGGCAGGCTACACTATGAAGAGGCTGAAACCCCAGTAGTAGCTCAGTCAACAAGTTGGATGTCTCAGCAGTCCCCATCTGGCTCTGAAGGTTTGGAGGATTCTTGGAGAGACATGAGTCTTCACTCCATATTGGAAGGTTGAAAAGCTGTGTCTCATGTCTTTGAAGGATGGCAAAAGCAGTGGCAGCCATGGGGTAGCTGCACTTGCCAGTAAGACAGGCAAAATAACTGTGCTCTTTTTTTTTTTTTTTACTTTTTGTCTTTTTACTAAGATCTCGAATTTTATGGTAATTTCTTTTTCACTTGAGTGTATTTACCATACAAGGCTTTCTGTTTTCCTAGATGGATAAAGAGGTCTTTTGACATTTTTGGTTAATTTATGTTCTAAAAGTCAGGATAAAGTATTAAATTAATTGAGATTTATCCAACCTCATACATAAATCTTCTCATTGGTAAGTTAATAAACAGTGATTTCTAAACTGAGAGGGTACAATACTCTCAATATTTTTAATATTCTGAGTTTGGAATATCTAGGACAATGAGTTTGAGGGAGGGAAGACTGAAGGTAACAGAGATAAGATCAATTTAGACCTATGTTAATAAAAATGCAACATATAATAAGTCATTTTCTTTGGCAAGACTCTCTATAACACAAGTATAGATGGGAAATTTAGGGTCAGTCACTAGACAATAGAGTCAAATTTAGGGTGACCATTTGGAGCCCATTCTAGTGAAAGGAATTTGCAGCTCTAGTTTGTCAAATGCTGGCAGTTGTCCAGATGGTCTGTAAATTTGAAGAATAAAAGAATTCAAGTCAAAGCCAATGGGCCATTGGGCTTCTACTGAATGCCAGCCTGCAGCCCCATCTGCATGTGGCCTCTGGCTGTATTTGGTTTGGCTCAGTCTTGGGGACTTGAGCATCAGTTGGACTCGAAGTTCCACTGTCTGCCTGCACCCTCCTCTCCTCAGGTCTCTCTGTGCTTTCTCCCACTGCCTGGTAATTGACCTCACTAAATCCTCTGTGTTGTCAGGCAATGGCTCTCCAATTCAACTTTCAAAAAGTATTTACTATTTATTTATTTATTTATTTATTTATTTATTTATTTATTTATATCTTATGTGCATGAGTGGTTTGGCCTGCATGTATCTAAGTGTACCATGTGCATGCAATGCCTGTGGAGGCCAGAAGAGGGCATCCGCATCCTTTGGAACTGCAGTTACAGGTGGTCATTAGCTGCATGTCTGCACTGGGAACTGAACCCTGATCCCCAGCAAGAGCAAGTGCTCTTAACAGCGGAGACATCTCTCTAGACCCTCCCCCCACCACCACTGGACTCTTAAAACTTGTTTTTTCTGATTAGTTGTCCTGCTTTATGCTATATAGACCTCCACCATCTATTATTTTATATGATTTCTTGTAATTATTATTGACCTCTTTGCTTTACCTCCTTTTTTCCCCTAATACTAAGAAAAACATCAAAACAAGAATCATTTTTCATCCCCTTATTCAGTGCTGATGACCAAAATCACCACAGTCTCTATTTAAAGCAAGAGTCAAGAAGGAGACGAATACAAGAAAAATTAAACCTTTTGGGAATTAGCTTGGTATTCCAAATAAAGTCAGCAAGGGAAATCTCAGAGAATTTTTTGGAATACAGTGCCATGCTATGGTAATTCTCACTGAGTGGGATGGAAGTGCACTCTGATACTGTGGGGCATGTTTCCTGCTTCTGGGCAGCTGAGCATCTTCAGAGAGACTCTACCACCACACCCTGGACAAGTTCATAGGCTCTGATTTCCACTGATCTCCTTGTATTTTCTCAGTAAAATTTACCTCCCTTCTCATCAGTTACTTCAGACTTTGCCCTCTTTCCTTCTGGTCTTTGACTCTCATGACCCAGCCTTGACCGCTCTCCTTGCCTACACGAATCCCTCCATCTGCAGCTATCGCCTCTTTCCCATCGCACAGCCACAACAGAGAAGGGCTCATGTTCTGCTGCTGTTGTGAGGACTCTTCTTCCTCTCTTCTACATTTACCCTTTTCCTCTCTAATGGTAGCTAGACATTAACATCCCATCCATCCAGATGATTTCACTTGTTTATGTCTTTGGATATGTAAATCATACCTATTAAACCAAATTCAAGTTCAAAAGACATGAGAGACCAGAGTGAAGAAATCTCCCTTCCCTAGTTACTGAAGATCTCCTTCCAGGGGACATCCTAGTTACCAGTTTTCTTGTAAGAAGCACTGGCTGCTGACCACGCCATGTCCTAATGTCCTGCCCAGATCCCCTTATCCTGAGAGACATGTGTCCATCATCCAGCAGACACATTCACTAACAAAATTCCTAAAAACTTGCTCTCAGCTACTCTTTATCTCAATCATGCCTTGCTAGTCATTTTCGTGACTCAGAACATGTATCGAATGAAAAGGGCAGTAGGGGCAAGCAGCCTGGGGACTCCAGCTTCCTCAGACTCTGGGATTAAGGCTGAGATCAAGAGCTCCATAATCCCAATCCATTCTTTGCCCATTTACTGTGGGACTCTTAGGGTATGATACCATTATACATACTAAAGCCAAAAATATTGAGCATATTCTTGCATGTGTGTGTGTGTGTGTGTGTACATGTGTGCATGCATGTTAGTGCATGTGCATGTGTGTAGGCCAGAGGTTGATGGCAGATGTCTTCCTCAATTGTCCTCCACCTTATGGTTTGAGGTCTCAGTGAATCTGGAGCTCATTGGTTCTACTAGTCTGGCTGGCCAGTAAACTCCAAGGATCCTCCTGGCTTTTGCCTAGCACTCCTCATGCTTGCAGAACAAGCACTTAGCCTTCTGAGCTGTCTCCCCAGCCTGGACTCAGGGAACATTCTTGTTCCACCATCTGCCACCTGCTACTCTTTCATGTCCTCTGCATGTCCATGGCCACTGCTTGGTTAGCACTCCGGTCACCCCAGCCTGCAGCAGAACTGATCTTGCTCCTTCTTTCTGCTTCAGCTCATTCTTCTCATTTCAGAATTTCAGAGAGTGATCATTCTAATCTTAGAATCTGCTTCTGTCCCTCAACTGCCCCAAATCATTTGTTGGTTTAAATAAGACTCTTCATTCCCTCCCTGCCTCCTCATAGTCCTTGCCTCAAGTTATTTTCTATATAAAATGAATAGGCAGTTCTCTGAAAGTTCTTTCTTAACTCTTTGCCCGTGTGTATGTTTTTCTTTCTGAATGGAGCAACCTCTTTACCACCCATCCTTCATGAACTATCTTCTCATAACTGTCGACTCTTTCAGGAATGTTTGCCATCACATCAGAGTACTGATGGAGGCCCTTCTCACTAAGCCCAGGCTCCCCACATGCTCTCCTGGCCTGTACCACTAAGCAGGTGCGCTACACAGTCTGGGGTCCTCACTCTCTTCTCTGCCTCATTTCTCTTCCCTTTCCATTCTGGAGAACTATTCTCATCAAGGGAATAGATGACCTTGATGCCATACATCCATCAGATAGGCTTGCAGCCTCATTTGATATGACTGGCCCTTCCTCACCCGGCCCCCAACATCAGCTTCTGACAGTAGAGATAACCTTTGTTCTTGAAACTCTCTCTGACTTTAGTCCCTCCACGACATCAAGTGATCTCGTCCCACCTCTCTCCCAGGCACCTTTGCTGGCTTCACCTGATCTCTTTAATCACTACAGGCTAAGTCCTTCTCAGCCTTCACTGTCTCACTTTCTAGATAACTCCATCACGGCCATGGCTCTATTGCTATTTAAGGCTAAGGTCAACAGTTCCTAGTTTAACCCAATTAACCAAATTTAGCAGCAGCCCAGTTCTTTCTAAATTCCAGGAAGCATGACGTTCTCTGTAATATTTCCATTTTAGACAGCTCACAGGTTTCACAATGAGAATGGAAGAACCTAAGTTCGCTCTTCACTGACTTTGGTACTATGACTCCTCCCACCCCTAACATACCCTAATATACTCTATGTTCTTTTAAAATTTATTTTCTTTATTATTTTCATTTTATATGTATGAGCATTTTGCCTGCATAGACATAAGTGCACCCATGTCATGCAGTGCTGGAGGAAGTCAGAAGAGAGTATCAGATCCCCTGGAACTGGAGTTACAGATGGTTGGGTGGTTAGCTACCATGTGGGTGCTGGGACTTGAACCCAGGTGTTCTGGAAGAGCAGCCAGCGCTCTGAACTGTGGGGCTATCTCTCCAGCCCAATATACTCTATATTCTTATATCCATTCTCTCTTCTCTCCCCCCACCAAATGTTCTTGTACCATTTCCCCCGTCAGTAAATCTACCCAGTTGCCTACCCAGAAGGAACTGGGGTCTGCTGAGACTTCCCAGAGTCAACCTATCAAGTCTTGATGATTAAATCTCCTGATAGCTCTCAAGTTTCTTTTCTAATTTTGGCTAAAATCACCTTTGCCTCACATTCCTGAGCTATCCTCCTAATGCCCATTGTTTTCTGCAAACAGTCTTGCCTTATTCTAAGCTAATTACTCACTTGGGCAGATGTCAGTGCTCTTCCTGTCCAGCTCTCCCACACTGGTGCTTTCTCATGCCTCACTGTTATCAGCTCCTGACCAGGTCGTGCTCCATCCAGAAGTCTTCTGTTAGCTGTAACATCTACTCTTTATGGCTCTCTCAGCCACATCTCATTAGCTTTTGAAGGCCTGAGCTTTTCTGCAGTTTTCCCAAACAAGCAGATCTACATATTCCCGCCTCCAGCTCTTCCTTCACAGCATGGCACCCCGTGCTTCTCACTCCTGAGATACATCACAGAGCAATCTTTTGGATAAGGTGTGGTCCTGAGTAATTTTATTCACCTTGCATATTCAGTTTCTACTATCTGCTACATTTGGCCTCCCATAAATACTAGTGGAAGGAAGGAATCTTAGGTCCTGAAAGGCATAAACTATATATATAATATATATAATATATAATATATAAATAATAATATATAATATATTATATATTTCTACATCCCTTCTTTCATATGTAAATTGAGAATTTTCTTTAAGGCAGAGGAAGAAAAGAAGATAACAGCACTTCCTTATGAGTTTATGATTAAAGTCAATAAGAAAAATGCATTTATTGATACTTGTTGAATTTTAAATAAAATAATTTGAAAATAAATAAGTTATTATGGGTTGAATTGTGGTACCAAATAGATACACTGCAGCTCGGACCTGTGGTACCTGTTCTTGTAACCTCATCTGAAAGCAGAGCCTTAGCAACATAGCTTAAGTGGGATCATATTTGTTTAGCGTAGGTCTTAAATGCAATGACTCATGTCCTTATGACTAGAGGGAGATTTGAAACAAACATCCAGAGAACAGAGAGATACAATCAGGATGGCAAAGACTGGACTGATGTGTCTATATGCTACCAATGCAAAGCATCTCTACCAGAAACTAGGCCAGGCAAGGAAGGATTCTTCCCTAGAGTTCTCAGACTACCACCCTAGTGGCACCTCAGTCTTGAGCTGCTCATTTGAGAAAAGTAATAGATATAGTATGCACATAATTTTAAGGTCCAATTGCTTAAAATATGGTTTCTTTAGCATTCTTAAGTTTTACTTCAAAAGACACACTGAACTTGGCAATTTATTTTGCTAATAATTTTGTTCAAAAATAAAATATGGCTCTAATTATCTATGTTAATTCTGATTCAGATTTAACAAGTATTTAGGGCCCGTGTGTGTGTGTGTGTGTGTGTGTGTGTGTTTTGGGGAGCACTGTATGTATATGCATGTGTGTATCTAGGTGAATGGACCTGCCTGTGTGTATGCAGAGGCCAGAGGAGTTCAGATTTCTTCCTCTTATCTATCTCCATCTTGTTCTCTTACAACAGGGTCTCTTGCTGAACTGGAGCTGGGCTGGCAGCCAGAAAGACCCTCCTATCGCTGCCCCTTAAAGCACTGGGATTACAGGCAGGTGAGCAGCCACACCTGCCTTTCAGCCTGTGTCCTGAGGTTTTGAACTCAGGTCTTTGTGTTTGTCTAGAAAGCCACTTTTCCCACCATGCAGTACCTTTGTGTTATTAGCCCAATAAGACATCACATTTATAAGATTTACCTGGTTGACATGGCTGGAAAGTCCGTAAGTCTCCAAGTGCAACAAGTTTCTCCTGTTGAAAAGTTTTATAATCACAGCGTTAGATGGTAACAATTACTAAATTATTCTTTAGTAGAAAAATTCTCTGATTCTTGATTTCAAATAAGTAACAAATATTTTTTAACATACTAAAGTTATAAAACTTACTGCCTTCTGATTTTCAGGAATATGATGCAAATTGAACTCAGAAAACAGTGCATACTTTGGGATAATGGAATCAGTTTAGGAGCACCACCAAGCCGGTGCCCTTGTAAGTACTTTCCCATTACCTGAATTAGATCACTTGTAATCCTGTTCATTATCTGTTTATTTAGTGCAACATCTTCAAGATCTGTAAGAACCACCCAAGATCCATTCTCAAATTTCACAGGCATAGAAAAGACAATCCCTTCAGGAATACCAAACTGTCCTGCAGTGAGCAAACACAAGACAAAACACAAATCAATTAAAAAATCAGAAAAAGAAAAATGACATACATAGTAGGTGATTTAAAAATGTTAATTTATTTATTTTTATGTGTATGGGTGTTTTGCCTGCATGTATGTAAGTGCACTCATGTCATACAATGCCTGTGGAGGCCAGAAGCGGGCATCTGATCCCTTGGAATGGGAGTTAAGCATGATTGTTAGATACCATGTGGGTGCTGGGAACTGTACCCAGATCCTCTGCAAGAGCAGCCCATGCTCTAACCGCTGGGCCATCTCTCCAGCCCCAGGACCTGATTTTTAATGACAGTGAAGGAACTAAGTTTCTGAATTCCTGTCTAGGAAGGACTGGAGCATTCATTTAGTACTGGCCTCATGCCTATCCTTGTTCTGGAAATACTTGGTCCTCCAGTTCTCAGACCCAGGGGTTGATACAGTCTTCCTACACCGTCTCTATAATCCTTGCATCTATTTCCCATAGTCTTTCCAGGATGCTAAATGTAGCATAGTGCATGAGTCTGGGCCATTTGTCCAAGCTGACTATGACTATTTCAAGCACATTTACGAGGGACTGGGAAAGGAAAGAAAGTGGGCAGGAAAGTGGGTATTTCCTTGTTGCTTGCAGTGTTCCATTTGGACAAGTTCTAAATAAGAGCAACAACAACAAATCCTACTTATTACCAACTGAGATCCATTCAGATAAAATAGGTATCTCAGTCAAATAAGAAAACTGTCTTACTGTTCTACACACCAGAAATAATTGCTTCTAGCAGCAGTGAGAGGCACAGCTCAGCACTGGAAGCTGCACAGCTGGAGTTCTTTTCAGAGACTTCTACTCAGGTGAAACTAAAACACTGAAAAGAATTTCAGGATGAGCCAGTGTGAAGCAAATCTGGGGTTTCTAAAGAAAAGATGGAGTTTATGAAAGAAGGTTTGTCCAACAACAACAACAACAACAACAACAACAACAACAGAAAAGACTGCATCAAAGAACTGACTGAACCGGTGAAATTGCATGAAATTGCATGAAACAATCAACTTCTGCCTAGAGAATTTTGAGAGAGACTGAGAAAAAGACGAAAAACATCTTTGGCAGAATGCATGAACTCTGGTGGGGTGGGGGTGGGGGGGACATGGGTCTAGATTTGGTTTGTAATGTAATCTTGTATAATAAAATAAAATAAAATTCAAAAGAAAAAATTAAATTAAATTTAAAAGGTTTGTCAAGAAAATCACACTGCTGGTGCTTAGTATAGCTTGTTCATGGGAGACTTCAAGGGATGAGAGTACTATTCATGAGTTAAGATGAGGAAAAAGGTGAAAATTTAGGAATAGGTTAGATGTGTCACAGTGTTAGATCATGGTGGGAGCAGGCAATTTTGCGAGTCAAATGATATGGAGAGGTCACTATTATGAAGAAAAGGAAAGTGAGTCCTCTGTCCTTTGGGCTGGCTGTGCCGATCCCGGCGATCTGTGTGGCCTTGCCATTAGGGCTCTGTCACAGCACTCCTGACCACTGTGCAGCTTGATTCCTTTTACCCTATGTCTATCTAGCTCACCTCACTGATAGCAAAATCTGAGGACAGTCAAGAAACCACTCCTAAACAGGTTTCATTAGAGGGCTTCCCAGACCTCCGTTCGTGCTGTGTCTTATCGATGGGGAGAACTTGCCTTACAGGGTGAGAATGTATGAGAGTGTTCCTAATGGTATGGTTTCCTGGGACAGTCTGTCTCCTCAGTGTTGCATTTTTAGTTTTGAGCAGAATTCCTGGAGAAACTAATTCAATCAAACTTACAAGATGGGTTTTATTATGCTTTATTTGTTCATTGTGTGTGCCGTATGTACATGGTTTCTGTTCAGTGGTTCTTTTCTACCATTGAGTCCTGGGAATTGCAATTAATTTAGGTGAGGCAAACACCTTTACCTGGTGAGCCATCTCCATGTCCCAGGTTAGGCTTTTAAATGCCTTGGGGCTGGAGAGATGGCTCAGTGGCTAAGAGCACTGACTGTTCTTGTAGAGGACCTGGGTTTGATTCCCAGCATCCACATGGTGGCTGGGAACCATTCTTAACTCCAGTTCCAGGGGATTTGGTGCCCTCGTCTGACCTCCCCAGCATTTCGCCACACAGGTGCAGTCACATACATGAAGGCAATACACTCATACACATGAAATAAAAATAATAAATAAAAATAAGTAATAAATAAATAAATAAATGCCTATTTCTCTTTTTTTTTTATTTTTTTATTTATTTCTGTATGTGTATTAATGTACTGTCTGCATGCAGGTTTGTGCACCTGTGTCGTGCAACGCCGCGGAGGTCAGAAGAGGGTTTCGGATTCCCCTGGAACTGGAGTTCTCCTGGAATTGGAGTCTCAGACGGCTCTCGGCCGCCATGTGGGTGCTGGGGATCGAACCCGGGTCCTCTGTAAGAGCGGTTGGCACTCTTAACCGCTAGGCCATCTCTCCAGCCCCAAATGCCTATTTCTCTACAAGGGTAATGTAACATGCCCATTTGACCCAACAGTGTGTCATGTTCCAGTATTGTAACCTCAATTGTACAAGATTCAATGAATGTCATATAAAATACTTCTGTGAAGGTGTCAAAGGTGACAAAGAAGTTCTGCCCTTGGTGCAAACACTTTAATGAAGAAGACATATTTTAAGAAGACAGATTATAACATTCTGTCTGAGAGCAGAACAAAGTGATGTGTGAGCACTGAGGGGCAGCAGTTCTGACACAGAGAACTTGGGAAGGGATCTCTGAGGGGCAGCAGTTCTGACACCCAGGACTTGGGAAGGGATCACTGAGGGGCAGCAGTTCTGACACCGAGGACTTGGGAAGGGATCTCTGAGGGGCAGCAGTTCTGACACCCAGGACTTGGGAAGGGATCTCTGAGGTACACTGAAGTCACCAGAACAAATGGGAAGATGTGGGCATTGCTGCTAACAGAAGAGAAGCAAGAGGTGGATCTGACTGAGAAGGAAGCCAGTAAGCTCAGTTTGTAGGATGTTGGGTTGAGTAACAGCATGGTGTCTGGCTGGCCATGTTTCTCAAGCTAGAACTCAGCAGAGAGATCCACGCCTGAAGTTCAAGGGGTGAATGAACTTTTTGAAAGCACAATGAGAAGAAATGCTTCAGGTTGAAACAAATGACCAGCCGTTATCTTTCCTGGTTTGTAAGAATGGTGGAAGACTTCTGGGCAGTCTCTAAGACTACAACATTAAGGCCATAAACATTTCTCTGAGGTGGGTCCCCGTGCGCCCTTTTCGTAGCGTCTCTGGTCTTTGCTCTTGGTGCTCAGTGCTCTCCTAATACCTGTCTTCTATGTCAGCATCCAACAGACTTTAAGGCTTCTGGCAGTGTCTTCTCTTTATGAAGCCTGACTTAATTCTCCCTGTTCCCTGCCTACTCTATGCTTTTTTCTTTCTCTCCTAAGACTTCATAAGACTACTCTGCTTAGAGATCTGGCTCACCTCAATTCTACTATAGGTTTCCTGGTTAATTATTCCTTTGATAAGAATGTAGTGACCCTCCTCATCTCTTCTGATTAGTTTTAATTTGAAGTCCATTTTGTCCAATATTAGAATAGCAACTCCTGCTTGCTTCTAAGTACCATTTATGTACCAAAATCTGGAGCACCAAACTTCACAAACACAATTCTATAGGAGTTTAAGGTACAGATTAATCCCAACACACTAATAGTAGGAGACTTCAATACCCCATTGGGCCCATTACACAGGTCAATTGGACAAAGAGTAAACAGAGACTGAACTGAACAATATGATGTACCAAATGTACTTAACAGACATCTACCAAATATTCCACCTAAGGACCAAAGAATATACTTTCTATTCAGCACCTGATGGGACGTTCTCTAAAATTGACCACATACTGGGACACAGAACAAATCTCAAGAAATACAAAAAAAAACTGAGGAGATCTCCCAAGACGAGCTGAAATACAGGAAGGTAGGTAGGAGCTGGGTGCTTCAGCAAGGCTGATTGTTGTTTGATTTAATTTAGTTGTCTTTGGCTTAATTGGCTTTTGTGGCTGTGGGGGCAGAGTTATCCTCCCAACTGGTATAAAAGGTAGGGTTGTGTGAGTCTTGAGATCTGAGATCTCCCAAGACCAGCTGAAACGCAGGTACTGGGGTGTGGGCTAAAGAGCACCCCCCCCCCAAACAAGATGAAAGAATACAAGGTTATGAAGGCATCTGAAGGAGGCAAGAAAATCAAGCTTTCAACACAGTGAAGAGCATTCAGGACTCACATTGGAATACAGGCAAGGAGAAGCCCATATGCCAGGAACATGAAGAAGAGACAACATGGGAAAGGGGCAGGATAATCCCGCACCAAGCTCTACCAACCCTATGGAAGATTCCTACAGTGGGATCCCCCTGGGGATGGCCCAGGACACAGATATCAGAAACACAACTATGAACATACTTAAAGAAGTACAAGACTATAAAGAGCAAATCAAAGAATTAAGAAAAGAGAATGAAGAACTCAAGAAGGACCTAGAGAGAGAAAATGACAAACTCCAGAAGGAAGTAGAAACACTGAAAAAGATCCCAAGCTGAAAAAGATAAGGAAACCAACCAACGAAGCAAAGAGCTACAGGAAGATATTGAGAAGCTCCAAAAGGAAGTAGAAATACTAAAGAAATCAGAAGAGGAAATGAAAAAGGATATCAAACACTCATCTAACCAAGAGGAAAGGAATGGAAAAAGCCTCAGAAGCAGGATGGAGGAAGCAGAACAGAATATCAGACCTGGAAGATAACACAGAACAACTAAAAACCTCAAGTAAAGATTATGAAAAATTTAAAAATACACAAAAGTGGAGCAACCAGGAACTGTGGGACTCTATGAAAAGATGAAACCTCTGCATCATAGGAATAGAGGAAGGAGAAGAATCCCAAGAGAATGGTATTGATCAGATCTTCAACAGAATAATAGGTGAAAACTTCCCCAAACTAAAAAAAGAGAAACCAATACAAATACAAGAAGCACATAGAACTCCAAACAGACAAGATCAGAAAAGAAATTCTCCATGTACATCATACTTAAAATGCTAGACACCCAAAACAAAGATGAAATCCTTAAAGCCACAAGAGAAAAACAACAAGTGACCTATAAGGGGAAACCTATCAGAATTACAACTGACTTCTCAATGCAAACTATGAAAGCAAGAAGAATGTGGAGCAAAGCATTCCCAGTGTTAAAGGACAATAGATGCCAACCCAGGTTACTATACCCAGCAAAAATGTCGAT
>VZQC01015508.1:2298662-2308887 GCA_009823505.1 Rhizomys pruinosus
TTCGTCCTATTTGGTTAAGAATGTGCTTGTTTATATATATATATGTATGTATATTAAGTGGATACTTGTGTTGTTCCTTTTTGAATGTGCAACTGAGATATGGGTTAAGTGTTGTCATATTTAGGTTATTAGATACTGAAGGACTAAGTTCTTCTCAAGGACATTACCACCTACTCTAAGATATAATGCTTTGCTATTGCACATGAGATACTTATAAAATATTAGGTGGAATTATGACCCTGCCATTGTTTGCAATTGACATTAAAGCATAACATAAGGAGAGGCTATTTATTGGGTGTTAAGTTGACAAGGGGTGGACTCGTGGTGGTTAATCCTGGGTGTCAACTTGACTGGACTAAGGAACAAACAAGAGAAAAAGGGTCTTCTGATTGGACCACGTCAACCCGGATGGCCCACCCCAAATGTGGGCGTTACCTTCTGCCGCAGGCAGTATTTAATTTTTTTTAAATTAATTTTATTTATTTCTGTATGTGTACAAATGTACTGTCTGCATGCAAGTCTGTGCACCCGTGTTGTGCAATGCCGTGGAGGTCAGAAGAGGGTGTTGGATTCCCCTGGAGCTGGAGTTCTCCTGGAATTGGAGTTTCAGATGGTTCTCAGCTGCCATGTGGGTGCTGGAGATCGAACCCAGGTCCTCTGCAAGAGCGGTCATTGCTCTTAACCACTAGGCCATCTCTCCAGCCCTTGCTGCAGGCAGTATTTTAAGGCCACGGCAGAGGGAGCTGGTCCCTTTTCTCCTGCAGCTTGCCTCTCTCATCTGGTGAGTTTGTCTTGCTGCTTTCGGATCCCAGCGTGTACTGAGACCAGCAGATCTCTGGAATCCATTCGGGCCTTCAGCACTAGATTGGGACTACTGAGACATCCAGTCTTTCGGACTGAGCAGTTCCCTGGATTCTCGGCCTTTCCAGTGTGGTGCAGCTACTGTTGGACTCCTTGAACTCTGTCACGTGAGCAAATCAATAAATTGTATATAGCTATATATTCTTCCTGTTGCTTCTGTTTCTTTAGAGAACCCTGACTAATACAGGTATGTATTATATGTGTATGCATACTTATATGTATGTATGTATTTACCAGAGATTTTTATGTCTGAAAATAGAGCAAAAGGTACTAAAAAATATTGAAATAATTCCATACATTCTATCAGACCAAAATGCAATAAAGCTATCTACTACAGGTTTCCAGAAGGTAGAGGTCAGGTCCAATTTCCTGTATGTCTATTATATTCATATAACATATAATACACTGTTGAATATATGAATGAATGAATGAATAAATGATGGTACTGTGAAGGTCCACACAACATATAGGCTATGGTAAGAACTAAATTTGGGATTACAAGGTAGGAAAAGCCTGGATTACCTTCACTCAGTATTCCTAAGGAAACAATCTCCCCAGGTGGCGAGCCATGATACCAGTACTTCAGTGTGGTAGCTATGCTGTGTGCAGCCAAAATACCTCCAAATTGTTTTCCAGTGCTGGACAAGTTTCGAAGAGTCATCACAAATTCTTTTTTTACCCATTGACTGTAAGAAAAGAAAAAAAAACAACAGTTTTACAGTGGAGAGGGGGATGGGAAAGATGTTCCCTGGACCTGTGGAGCTCAGCCCAGGGAACCCATCCATAATCTAGATAGAAATATGAACCACATGCCCTTCTTTGGGTGTCCTCAAACAAACATGACAGGAAAATAATACAAAGGAATCTCCAAACTTCAAAGCAAAATAAAGCCAAAAACATCAATATGGAGCACAGAAAAGAGGTCAAAGACTATTGGAACAATTTCTTTCATTACAAATAATTTACCCTATGTAGATGCTTTCTTGGCATCACTCATAACCTTCATTTAAAATCAAATGATTTGGGGGCTGGAGAGATGGCTCAGTGGTTGGGAGCACTCATTGCTCTTGCAGAGGACACGGGTTTGGTTCCCAGCACCCACATGGTGACTAACAACCATCCTTAAGTCCAGTTCCAGGGGATCTGATGCCCGTTTCTGACTTCTGCAGGCACTGCATGACATGGGTACACTTACACACATGCAGACAATAAATATACTCATACACATAAAATAAAAATAATAAGAGGTTTTTTTTTAATAAATAAAACCAAATGATTTCAATAGACAGCACTTACTTCAATACTCAGTTCAACACTTGGGAAATGTGTTTTTATGGTCTGAAGTCTAAACTTAGGAAAGAGCTCCACTGGATGAGAATGAGGTTAGCCCTGACAGTGGGCTCACTAGCTCTCTGCGGCACTGACCCTGTGCAAGCAGGGTATGTAAAGGAATCTGTTCTGGGAGGGCTAGCCTGGCATATGCCATTCCTAGGCCTGGGAGACAGTCCTCCAGTCTGCAGAAGGGCAGGAAATAAGGGGAAAGGAAAGGAGCTGCTAAGACAGGGAGCTGTTGCAGAGTTTGGAGAAGTGCTTCTTCAAAGTGGCTCCTGTCTACCTCTCCTCATCTGCCTCGTTGCAATGCTAGTGTCTGCCTGGATGAATCCATTCCATCTTCCCACCTATTCTATACAGAACATTTCCATTTTATCAGTGGGAAAAACTGAGGCATGAATTTGATGTAATGTCTCTAACACTATACAGCTAGTAATCCATGATTTGAGAATTCCAACCTAGCAGGTTCTTGCTTCTGGGAAATCACCACATTTCAGCTCTGCCTCTCTTGGGACACAAGAGTCAATTGGGCTTTGCCTGTTCATCCTCCTAATTCCCCTTCCTTGAACTGTTTCAACTGCTTCCAACTTGGATATATACCTGTCTTTACATTAAGATTCATTTTTCATATACTTGCTTTAAAGATAAATTTTTTAAGTTAGTGTGAGTGGTTCATTTCCATGTAATTTTTTAATGAACATTATTGATTTGACATTTCCCTCCATTTTTTAAAAAGATCCATGTCAGGCCTGCTGTGGAGGTCCAAACCTTTAATCCCAGCACTTGGGAGGCAGAGGCAGGCGAATCTGTTTGAGTTCCAGCCTTGTCTCAAAAACACCAAAAGAAAAAAAAAAGATCCATGCCTTTATCTTTATTTCATGTGTATAAGTATTTTGCCTGCATGTATGGAAGTGTACCATATTCATTCGGTGCCCATGGAGGTTAGAAGAGGGTGTCAGATGCCTGAAACTGGAGTTCCTGATGGTTTTAGGCACCATTTGGGGGTGGGAACTGAACTCAGGTCCTCTGCAGGAGGAGTTGGTGCTTTTAACCATTGAGTCCTCTCTCCAGCCCCTTTCTGCATTTTTCTCTTGTTTTACTTTTTATTGAGTTTTTGTGTATTTCATACAGAACATCTCAACTGGTCTTGGTCACCTTTGTCCCCCTTCCCCACTGGCACCCTCTCACAGCCCGTCCTCCACTGGCATTCACACAGTCTGTCATTTACGTCAAGGCCGATTGTGTTAGGTTACGGTCCCCAGACATTCTTCAGTGCAAATTTATCCACCGAGGTCTAGTCAGCCTATCCAGAAACTCTCGCTTTAAGAAGATCAGTTCTTCCTTACACAACAGTAATCAGCTGCTAATATTTCTTCAGCTAAGATTGGGGTCTGCTGCCCATTTCCCCAGTTCCATGCTGGGTTATTGTCTGCTTGAGTTTGCATGGGTCTTCTGCACACTGACACCACTGCTGACGGTTCTTATGAGCAGGGTCCCAGGTAGAGACAACTTTAACAGAATGTGTGAACTACTTTCAGGATAACCTGAAATAAGAAAACTCATAATTTTAAAATTAAATAAATGGGAATGTTACTATTTTGTGGATTTTTCTGTTTCTTTAGTAGAAAACACAGGCAAATGTGTGTAAATGATGCCAGTTAGTTTTGCACAAAATTTATAAGATATTTTACAGGTAACTAACTGTTCCATACCTATTTAATATATTTAATGTTGTTAGTATTATTTCACTTAAAATATACTGTACCTGTCAAAAATCAAGTTTAACACAGGGTGAGAATATTCAGGAGGTCCCTTAATGGCACTCTCATAGTTGTAAACTTTTGCTCTCCTCAGATCAATGTAGTTATTTCCACTGATATTACCCCAAACTATCACATCTTTGATGCCTATGCAGAACAGAAATCAGAAATAACAATAATAAAGTACATTAATATAAAAATTGCTGAATCCAATGTTTTGTCTGTACATTTGTTTAGGATCAACTCATTGGTCCAATGAACTTCCTGCCTCCTAATCTGTGCAAAAGATGGGTTCACCTTGTTAATCATCAGAGCTTAGCAGTCACTAGTGACACTTTGTGAACGGTGTGGATATATGGTTAAATTCAAGGAATACTGAAATGTGCACTGAGAGAAACTGCCAGTGAAAATTATATCACTTGGGATATTATTAACAGAGAGAGAGAGAGAGAGAGAGAGAGAGAGAGAGAGAGAGAGAGAGAGAGAGAGAGAGAGAGAGAACATGTTGCACATATATGTATAAGTGAGCAAGCATGCGTAGGCCGGGAGACATCAGGTGTCTTCCTGGCTTGCTCCCCACATTTCTGAGAAAGGGTCTCATGGACTGGACTTGCTAGGCAGTGAAGTCTGGGGATCTGTTTCTCTGCCCCCAATATGCTAGGGTTACTACTGCCTTATACCATGCCTGCTTTTTTTATGTGGATGCTGGGGTTCTGAATTCAGGTCTTTATACTTGTGTGGCAGGCAGTTTTCCAACTGAGAAGTCCCCTTAGCCCTGAGAGAACCCTTTTAATTCATCTAGATTTTGACAAGGCACTTTTAATTCTATGCTGAGATGTAAATTTGTACAAATCTCTTAATTCTTTGGGTAGGTGTCATCTCTTGTATAATTATGGTGATTATATTTTTGTGGGAGGTACTTCTAGGTACAAAGTTTTGAAGAAAACAAGCCAGTCCTACACCCTTTAATATTATAGGATGGAGGGTATAAATGAAGAAACGAAAAGGATATGAGAAAATAAGGATTGGCATTTAAAATGAATCTACAGTTGTGGATGTTTAAGGAATGTTTTATGCAATATAAAAATAAATGATTTTGCCAGACATGGTGGCGCATGCCTTTAATCCCAGCACTCGGGAGGCAGAGGCAGGTGGATCTCTGTGAGTTCAAGGCCAGCCTGGTCTACAGAGTGAGTTCCAGAACAGCTGGGGCGATGGGGAGAACCTGTCTCAAAAAGACCAAAAAAAGTGATTTTATTTACTTATATTAACTTACTTATTTACTTAAAATCTATATTCTGGAGATTAAATCCTTTTTTTTTTTTTTTTTGAGGAAATTCTTGCCTGCTCTCTTGTAGGAAGTAAGATTGTTATATTAACCTTTAGGGTGAAACACTGAAGCTGTATCCAAGAATAAAGAAGTTAGACTTCCTAGAGCTTTGTTTTCCTCTAAAGAAATGGATAACGGTGCTAGTCGGGTTAGGCCTCACTGACATTCCTCACTGCTGTGGCTTAGACGGTTGGGCCACACACACCATTTGCCCCCCTCTCCTTGAGAGGGTGCCTGGTACCTCCTTCCACTTCTCAATGGATACTGTTCTACCTGCTCTAAGGACGCAGAGTCCATATGTTAAATGGGACCTATTTTCTGATCCAGTCTCATTTTCATATGGGATATTTATGATTCCAACCAGTTGAAAGATCAGTAACAGAAGTTGACCATCTTTTTTAAAGAAATATTTTTGTATGTGTATGAATGTACTGTCTGCATGTAGGTCTGTGCACCCATGTCGTGCAATGCCTTGGAGGTCAGAAGAGGGCATTGGATTCCCCTGGAACTGGAGTTAAAGACAGTTCTTAGCCACCATGTGGGTGCTGAGAATTGAACCTGGGTCCTCTGCAAGGGCAGTCGGTGCTCCCAAATGCTGAGCCATCTCTCCAACTCCAGAAATTGACCATCTTATGAAAATAAGCCTATGAATAAGTTTAATCTCCTTCTAAATGTTACCATGCGCTAGGCATTTCTTCCAGGCACATTAGAAATACTGTCTCATTGGATCCTCACAATAATTCTAGGACAGAGGTGCAGCTACCAACCTCGTTTGTTTTACAGATGACAAACTTGAAGAAGACAAGTTTGACTGCTCAGGGTCACGTGGGTGGAAAATGGGCAGTCATTTTAACCGAGCCCTGATGAACTTCAAACCACCCAGATTACTTTCATTATTACCATAAGAAAACAGAATATCAGGATTGAAATAATTATGTGACTAAAATGGATCTTATTACATCAAATATTTGCTAATTTTATAATGATAGACAAGTCATAAAAGTGGGTTGAAACAAGTTTGCACACTGGGTTTCCCTTATCCAAAGTTCCATGATTACTCTGGAATTAACCACACTCTCTTTTTAGGAAGGGCAGAACAAGATTGGGGAATTCAGCATCAGAGCCCATACATGCTAGGCAAGAGTTCTACCACTGAGCTACAATCCCAGCCATGTACTCTGAAATAGTACATGGAAAATTCCAGAAATAAGCAGTGGATAAGTTTCAGTTAACTTTAATTATAGTATGTTGCTCTGTCTGCTTTATTAGATTATTCTTCTTATTAATTATTGCTAATATATTACTGCTCTGAATTAAAAATTAAACTTGATCATGGTATGTATCTACAGACAGGAAAAAGCTGGGCAGGGAGGCTGGGACGCTGGGTGGCTTTCAGCATTCCCTGAGTGACGAAGGGCCATACTACTGAAGTTAATTCAAATAGTCATGAAACACTCTGTGTATCTGCTTTCTCTTTGAGCCCTTGCTTTAAAACACAGACAAGACAGCAGCAGTTCACTCACAGGAGGGCGTTGTTCCCATCTTTTTGGCCACTACTGCTTTCGCTTGGCCTTCCACCCCCAGTGCCACTGCAATGATGTTGTGTGCCAGGTTAGGGGCGTATTGCATGAGCAAAATCGTCTTAAGATTCACAAAGGTTTTTCCTCCCACGATGACCTTGACAGACTCATGAGCATTCTTCTCCATCAGATGCCCATAGAGGTAACAGAGTGGCACCCTGCTTCGCAGGCAGCCCTCCAGACTGTACACCTCCTCCTCAGTGCTGTCATCTAGGACAATGATGACCTGGGCCTGGTGGAAGGCCTTCTCCACCGTGGTGCAGAAGGAGACACTGTGGAGGACCGGGGATGCTAGGTCCTCAGTTTCCACCACTAGGCTTTGGAGATGGTTTTCCATCCGCTTCTCATCAAACAGGGTCAGGCTGATTTCTGTGTCCATCCCAAACACTTCACCACTTAACAAGAGGGGGATGAGGTTGTAGCACGCAGAGGCAGCTGCACTGGTTATATGCAAAAGTTGGATGGTAAATGGTTAGATCCATTGATCCTGTTGAGCATTTTATTCTTAACAGGCATTTCTGCATGTATACTAATAGGATGACAATGTTTTAAACAGAAATCCATACAGTTGCATAGACATTTTAAAAAGTGAGGCATGAGTGGGCAAACAAGAGTCTCATACTAACTTCTCCTGGGGATCTGAGGACTTCAAAGTAAGAAATTCACCAGTATGTTAGGTTTCCAAATAAAAGAGCTCTCCACATGCAGCAAACAAAAATGTAGTGCACTGTAGCACATTATTCTCTAACAGATTAAGATAATGTCTCAGTTAGCCATAACTCTTATATCTTTATCTACAAAGGAATACTGTTTTTTTTTTCAGAATGTATTATCTTTCCACAGCCTCACAAAGAAAAGCCTCTACAGAGCTGTCTAGCATAAACACAGGCTGTGCTGTGCAATGTAGCTGAAACCACATGTGTCTGGGTCTTCTATTTTGGTGATAATCAGCTGTGGGGAATTGGAAAATGCATCTGAGAATTTTTACTACTCACGATGGGCTTGGGGAGGGACAAAAGTGGCTTCCACAGGACCTTTGTCATTTTAATCTTTTGAAGGTGTTGTGTTTCTTGGAACAGGGCCATGGATGTTTATTACATAATTTTGACTCTTTTCTGTATTTTGTAATAATATATATTTTCTTAAAACAAGTGTATGTTATGACACACACTTATAGTGAGAAGGACAGTGTGAGGGGATGGAGGGAGAGAGAGCAAGAATAAAAAGAGAGAGTGAAGAGATGGAAACAGGGAACCTGAAGGCACAACAAGGAGAGCACTTGAGAAGGAGAAACGATGGAGGGAGCTGAGGGGAGTGAGGTTGCAGACTGTGACTGAACACAGAAGGGAGAGCCGAGCAACCGGCACCTGGGAAACACAGAGGGTTCAGGGATCAGGAACGCTGCTCTTACGTGTGTGTGTGTGTGTGTGTGTGTGTGTGTGCACACGTAAGGTCTAAAACACACACATGGAGGTGGATACCGGAAGATATATACACACATGCACACAAAACCTAGATGTGGGATCTGCACACACACACACACACACACACACACACACACACACACACACATATCTGAACCCGATGTTTAGGTATTCTTCCATGGTGGAATTAATCCAATCTCATTGCCTTTCCTAAAATATGAAAGCTACTCTTATCAGGCCTGGGGCTTGACTGTCTCACCTGGTAATCCAGACCTGCAAGGGGTTAATGAGATCTTTCAGAGTTTCCTTCTCCACCTCTCTTTCTATATGTGACTTCAGGTTCTCTTTAGCAATGACCATCATCAGCTCTGTTGTCATGCTGGAAGTGACACCATAGTAAAGCTAAATATTGGGAAAGAAAAGTCAGCCTCAGAGATCAGACCATAACTTGACAACAGTTAGAATGGAAAAGAGGCTTTGAGAGAGAAGAAAATAGCTCAGAAAGCAAGACATTTGAAATATAAAATAAGAGCACAATATTGTTAAAGATAGAGCAATGCAGTTCCAGTACCTGGGCATGTTCCAGAAACTCATTATACCCTCCCAGAAGCAAGCCCTTTCCTCCGCGGTCCAGCAGCTCTCTCCAGATGATGGGGGACTTTTTGTGTTCCCACTTATTCTTTTTGCACACATCTTCTAGCCACTCCTGTAGGATAATACTCCAATAAAAGTCACATATTAGATCTGCCTGTGAATTCAATCCAATACTACAGAATCTAAACAGCAAAATATCATCTTGTTTTTAATGGCACTACATATGGATAATACATTTATAGATCTTCAAACAGTAAACTATAAACATAGAAAATAGTTATAAGCCAGGTGTGGTGGCAACCACCTTTAATCCCAGCACCCAGAGGGCAGAGGGAAGCAGATTTTTATGAGTTTGAGGCTACCCTGTTCTACACGGCAACTTTCAGGACACCTGAGGCTACAGGGAGACCTTTTCTCAATTTTGAAAAAAAGCAACTATTGATAAATAACAATAAATAAGAAAGAATATTCTAGCCAGGCATGATGGTGCACACTTTTAATCCCAGCACTGGGGAGGCAGAGGCAGCTGGATCTCTGTGAGTTCAAGGCCAGCCTGGTCTACAGAGTGAGCTCCAGGCCAGCTGGGACTAAAGGGAGACCCTGTCTCAAAAAAAGACTGAGAGAGAGAGAGAGAGAGAGAGAATATTCTCCAAACTTAATGAGCAAATAAAGTATGGGAGATTGTTCCTTCTGTTGAGGAGACCTGGGGTGCAATTGTTTAACTTAAAGAGGCCAGATATTCTCATTTGATTGATTTCTAAAACACCAATTTTTCTTATATAGGAGATATTTTCAGTTTTATGCTCACATAAATTTTGATACTGCTTTTCAAATCTGTGAACATGGTTTATAGGGTTCAGACTGAATTAATGATCTGAAACTTATCTAGCTGGGGTAGGGAGAGTGGCTATTTATACTATTTATCAGAAAAAGTTGAAGTTACCATTATCTTATTTGGGGGGACCAACCACGCTTTCTGATAAACGCTGAGTAGAGTCGAGGAGCAGACTTCTTATCAGTAAGGTACAGTTGAGAGTCTTAAAGCTATACCATTGGAGGCATGTAAAATGAGGCTATCTTACAAGTAAACTCTTGGGAATGACTTTTTCTTGTTGGTAGTGAAGAGGTCCCTGCTCCTACTCCATCCAAAAGCCAGTAGATTGAGGCCTCTCAATCATTATGTAGCCTGACCTGTGACAGGCACACTGTGCTAGAGGAAGACAGAGGCTCTATCCTAAAAGACCTTCAGCACCAAGCACAATAAATTGATGTTCCTTCACAGCTAGAAGCCTATATATATATATAGGCTTCTAGCTCTGTATGTATATATATATATATATATAT
>VZQC01015508.1:2308896-2368358 GCA_009823505.1 Rhizomys pruinosus
TATATATATATATATAAACTGGACCCTCAGAGTGCTGAATCATGAATGGAGTATAAAGAGAGACAGGAAGAGTTTATCAGTGTGAACTATTCTTCTCTGGTTCAGGAGTATATACTCTGGTAAGGACCTCAGAATACATGGTGATGCATTGCTAGCCTCGTACTCAGAATCCTGGAGAGAGTGATGACTTAAACAACACAATATTGAAGAAAGATATTGGAAGAAGGGATCAAAAGACTAGTGGAAGTCTGGTGAGATGACTCAGTAGGCTAAAATGCTTGCCTTCAAGACTGACAACCTGAATTCTATCATTGGAATCCATACAGTGGAAGGAGAGAGCCAACTCCTAGAAGTTGTCCTCTGACTTCCATACATGGGCTTTGGCACATGTATACCTCCTGCAACAAAATAACTGTAGCAAAAAATGCTTTTTTAAAAAGCTATGGACATTGTACTATGGGGAGCTACATAAACTACTACTAGTGAGTCATAGTTTCTGAAGGGGCCTGGATAATATTATATTCGCCAGAGTGGCAAGGAATGTACTGAAGAGATAAAAGAAGCCACACATGGCTGCTCATTCCAGGCCAAGGCTGTAGAAGGTGCTGTAATAGAGCTATGTTCCCAGGAATTGGGAAGATAAAACACTGAAGTACAGAATCCAGATCCACCAGGGAGCATCTATTGTAAAGAAATACTAACCAACCCCATGTGTGTTACAACGTCGACAGCCACAGGGAAATGGCCTCACGGAAGATAGATAGGTGACAGTTCAAGAGAATGGACTCTCCCACTCCCAAATGTCTAGTTATCAATGCTGTTGAAGTATTTAAAAAAACAAAGACCATGGCTGGACCCTGATAATGACACTGTCCTTTGAGTTTATCAATCTTTTGTGGCAAGTCATGGTACTGGATTCCTTTTACCATGTAAAGTGAAATGACTTATCTAGATTTGAATCAATATATGTTCTGGGTGAGGAACTGCCTTTCCTGCTTGTAATGTTTTACAAAATGTTTAACCTACTGGTATAGGTCCTGTACAGAGTTTTGAACCAAGGACCTTACATTATACAAAAGAGGTGCTGCTTTGAACACATAACTAGGGGATACACTATCTCCAACATATACAATATCAGCAAGCTTGATATAGGGGCCAGTAAAGGTGCAGACACTAGCTAGATGACTGACATCTTGCAAGGATCGGGTATTTCTTTCAGGCTTTAAAACATAATCAGTGTATTTTCTTCTAATATGTAGACTACCTGGAATCTAGGAACCAAGAGGCAGAATGAAGAGGAACTTGTTCACCATCATTCCCAGGGGCTCCTTTGGTGAATTTATACTTCAAAAACTTTAGCCTATGTGGGCCAGAAGGTTCTAAGTTCCCAAAGGGTTGTATTTTTACCAGGGGACAAAAAAGTTCCACTAAGTTTTAAGCTACAGCCAGTAGTCACATGGAACTGAGGGATCAGCAGGCAAAGAAAGGAGTTATTACTGTGGAAGGAGTAAGTAGCTCTGCTCATCAAGAGAGGTACAATAGCATTATCCACTGTGAAAATGACTTAGCATTGAGGTTGTTGTTTGGGACATCTTTGATGATGCTCTCTGCTCAATTTTGCCAGCAAATGGGAAAGTCATGTTTTGAAAATGGACTGGGCCTCACATCCCTTATGTACACAGATCTAGTTACCACACCTAAGAAATGGCCTAGGATAGAAGAGGGTGAAGTGAACCTCTAATGGACCTTTGTGCAGAGATGATGAATGTCCTTTTGGTTCTGAAACTGTGTGCAATGGGAAATACAGTTCATTAGTGAACCTTCCTCTAATAAAGTTTTCCCAGGGAAAGACTGTGACTTGAATCTCAAAGAGCTGTTACCAGATGGTATGAGTTTACTTAATGGAGCACGTGGACCCAAAGGCACAGTGGGTGGACCACGGCAGATGCTGTCATCTACAGCACAGGATCTCCCTTCATAAATAAGGCACTCAGCCCCTCAGCCACCAAGAATATTAGAGGCTGGCTGAGTCTCTAAGAGGCTCAGTCAAACGGGAATCTCCTTATGAAAAATTAAGTCCCCTTCCCGGGGGCAGTCCACATCACGTGACTGACTGATATGAGAGCACAAAAACTCAGTCATCTTGCCCAAATATGAATGCATTTGTTCTGTTGCTGTGCTAAAACACCATGCCCAAGGCAACTTCCAGAAAGAAAGAAGAGTTTATCTAGCTCACAGTTCCCGAGGGATGAGAGTCCATCACAGTGGAAAAGGCAGCAGAGCAGAAAGCTGAGAGTTTACCTCTCTAATCACACACAGGAAGCAGAGGGAGAAACTTGGAGTGGGGCCAGGCTATGGACTCTCAAGGCCTGACCCCAGTATTCTGCTTCCCCCAGCCAGGCTGCTCCTCCTAAACCTCAGCAAACAGCGCCCTCAGGTGGGACCAAGTGTTCAAACACTTGGAACCTATGGAGGATGTCCTTCATTCAAGTCACCACAGTAGGGTACCTCTGTGTTCTAGTTTCTTTCTATTATTATGTTAAAAACACTTACCAAAACCAACCTGGGGAGGAAAGGATTTATTTTATCCTACATCTCCCAGGCCAGAGTTCATCCTTGAAGTCAGGGTAGGAACTCAGATCAGGAACCTGGAGATAGGAGCTGAGGCACAGAACATACAGGAAGGCTGCTTGCTCCCCTGGCCTGCTTGCTCAGCCTGCTTTCTTATACAACACTGGACCAAAAGAAAAACAACAACAACAAAAAAAAANACGGGCTGGAGAGATGGCCTAGCGGTTAAGAGCTCCTACCGCTCTTACGAGGACCTGGGTTCGATCCCCAGCAACCACATGGCAGCCAAGAACTGTCTGAAACTCCAGTTCCAGGAGAACTCCAGTTCCAGGGGAATCCGACACTCTCTTCTGACCTCCTAGGCATTGCACAACACGGGTGCACAAACTTGCATGCAGACAGTACATTCATACACATACAGAAATAAATAAAATAAAATAAAAAAACAAAAAACACAGGACCACCTGCCGAGGGCTGCACCGCCCACCTTACATGGATCATTAAGAGAATTCCCCAGAGACATGGTCTGAGGCCAATCCAATGGAGGAAATTCCTCAACTGAGGTTCCCTCTACCCAGATGTGTGAGTTGGCAACTGCAGCTGTCCAGCACACTGGGAAAGGCTGCCCCAGCATGAGTGCCCCTCAGAGTCTGACTCCTTTGTTGCATCTGCATTGCAATTCCACTCCTCTCTTTGGTGCAGCTGCTTCATTTTTTTTCTCAGACTGTTGTTCTAAGGGCACTTTCCAGGAAAACCTTTCTCTATCACCTCTGTCTTGAAGTCTGATAAGTAGGTAACACAGTGACAAATATGGATATCTCAAATAAATAAGTCCTTATACCATTAGAATTTATATGAAGAGAAAGAAAAGCTAACTAGTGCAGTGTGAACAATCTACACTGTTGATAGGGTTAGGGGTGGAATGTTCAAATGTAGTCCACTTATTGGTTACTGTCTCATTTGTTCTACAAGGTATTAGCAAAAATAAAATCTTCTGAGACTTTAGATGAGTAGAAGCTCATTTTTACAAGTATTTAAATATCATTAATACATGAGCATCCATTATTGGAAGTCAATATGACGCACATTTAATATTTTACCATAACAGAACATTTTCCTACATAAGTAAATAAAAGAAAAAAACCTGTAGACTTCTTACCTCCCAAACATCAGGATGTTGTGTAATTTTAAAAATCTGGAAATCAGGAAGATTCTTTTGTAAATAGTCTGCCAGAAGTTCTGCCTTAGCATAATATGGACAGTCTGCTTTACCTAGAAAAGTTCAAATTAGCCATGTTTCTCTCAGCACACATAAATTAGCATGCAGTTTTAATTATGTGTCATATGCTTAGGGAAGAAGCCATGGTTACAGATAAATTTTATAACATAAAATTATTATATAACTTCCTGTTACAAACATCTGGCTTTTATTAATATTAATAAATATGATAAATTTCATCCAAAATCAGAATCTGATGTAATAAAAGTTTGTGGAAAGGAGAATGTTTTGAAGAGGTTGTAAAATATGAATTAAGTGAACACTCCTCCTTTCTCCCCCCTCAGTAACATCTGTTCCTTATGTCCCCCTCTTTCAAGTTCTTTCCTTTCCTTTCCTTCCATGTATCCTTTCCAATTTCTTGGCTCCTGGTGTTACATCATGATATATACTCACTTACAGGGGATTGGTGCTACAACTGACAAATGAGGGAGAACATATGTCAGGAGACTGGGAATGTTAAGTTGGGAGGGACATATAGGGGCATGGTGGGGGGACTAGAGAACTCAGGACAGGGGGAAGGTGGGGCTAATGGGGGTACTGGAGCTGGGGAAGGAGGAGGGAGGTGGGGAGGGAAGAAGAAAGAATAGAGATGATTGGACCTTGGATACCTAGGGAACCCACAGTATAATGTGATGGCCCTAAGACCCCATGAGAAATGCTCATACACTGTCTGAACATTAGTGCACAAGTAGTGCCACCTGTGGGCTATATGGCAAGGAACACAGTGCCAGACAGAAGACATCTGCCTTTGAATGGTTGGTGAGAACGATCCAAGAGACTCTCAAAATAACAAAGGTTGTCACCAAAGCTCTTGATTATCTGCCAGAAATAGAAAATAAGACCCTACTGCTCAGGACAGGACATACTTCAAAAATAAGACTTAGAGTAATGGAGCAGGAACTGACCTGGAAGCCTTCTACCTGAAGTTTAGCACTCATAATGCTAGATAATATGCACACTACTAAGACAGAACATCAATCAATGGTACAATCCCACCCTAAAGCCCAATAACAGCAAACTACTTCTATTGGTGCAGTAGGGCACTGTTATCTGGGGGCTAATCAACAGCTTTCTAATTGGACTTAAAACCCTCTTAACGGGAGTGAATTCATGAGCGCCACTGTAAACTCAGCCAAATGCACATGGCTGGAGAAGATGTAGATTATAGAGAAAATCCTATTGGTATCATATCTCTAGACAAATGAAATTTCTTGCCATATGCTAAATATGGATCCTTATACTTACAGACAAGCATACCATACATTACTCAACAAAGACGCTTCTCTTTGTAATAAATGGAGGCTACTATAGAATAACATAACTGGTCAGATACAAATACATCTGAAAGATGCCCAATCCCTGGAGACACATTTACAGTTGAACCTCTACAGTTAAGGTTCCTGGAACATCGCAGAATGAGGTGCAGAGAGAAAATTAGTGCATCTCTGATATTCACCAGTAAAACTTCCTTTTGATCGAAGCAGAAGGTAACAACTAGCCAAGCTTCAAAGAATTGGAGCCTCTAGAGTGTGTATTCCTAGATAGGACCTCTATATTAAACCTCACCCACAGGGATTATTGTGGAAGGGGAGGCAGAAAGATTGTAAGAGCCAGGGCTGGTATATGAATGTAGGGAAGCAGTGGCTTACAGACACCTGGAAGCTTTCACCTGTGAACTTGTGGCAATGTTGGCATCAGGCATGGGACCCATGCCCAACTGGGACAACGTTTGAAAGCAGAGTTAGAGAAATGAGTGGGGGACTGGCCCAGGACTGAGAACTACAAAAGACTGATTACTGCTGGGAGAGGAAGAATATGCCTTACCTAAGATTTCCAGATGTGCCGACTAGACTCCAGTGGATGAATTTGTACAGAAGGACATCTGGTTCAAGAGTTTGACTGGGTAGGTCTTAACTAGGATGATGAGTTGTGATGGGGGTAAATTTGATTAAGAAATGTATGAAATATACAAATACTCAGTAAAAATATGAATTAAGTGAGAAGTACTATGAGTGAACTTCTCTCTATAAGCTACTCAAGGCCCCAGTGATATGGCTCAGCAGTTAAAGGCAATTGATACAAAGCCTAGGACCTGAGTTTGATCCCCAGACCTACATGGTAGAAGGAGAGAGGCAATTCCTGCAAGTTATCCTCTGACCTGCATACCATGCATACATGCTTGAGAGTCTCTCTCTCTCTCTCTCTCTCTCTCTCTCTCTCTCTCTCTCTCTCTCTCTCTCCAAATAAGTGAAGTGAATATAAAAATAAACCACTCCTGACCTCACACACACTCAAAGGTAAAGTGTGAGGTCAGGAGTGGAAAATCACTTTTGGATTTTATGTGTGGTCTGCAATTGTGGGAAGGAAAATAGAAAGAATTTGGGGATAACATGCCTGCTGGATGGCCTTATTGGAGAGAAATCATAAGTGATGTGCTAACATCAGACAAGCACAATACGAAGAATATTCCACGTATGTGACCAGATACGACAGGCAGGTAACCTAGTGTCCAGTCTGAGTGCAGGTGCTGGGACAGAGCTTCAGATAAACATTTTCCAGATAGAAACACATAGGAAGTTAAATCTAGCATAGGGAGTGGAATCAATGCCAGGCAGGTGAGAGGGTCAGGCCAAGTATAGGACGAACCTTCTATGTAACATTCTCCTCAGTTATCAATCACTAGTTCCTCAACCTCCCCAACATCAACCCTTCTCAACATCTGTTTAGCAACTCTGTCAAGTTATAATTCATTGTTAATCACTTTGAACTATTGATGGCTCATGTTTTAAGTGATCTTGCCCATTTCCTGGGGAATTAGTTTGTAAAAGCCCTTAACCTGAGATGACCTCAATTTCCTACATTCTCTGAACCTGGATCCCTTCTGCTCAGGCACCACTGAGAAGAATGGTGGAGCCAATAAAGGGGACCATACAAAATGCCAGGGCGGCCATGCAGTTGGCCTCTTCCTGGAGATGCCTGTTTCCCTTAGCTCTGTTCTTCACAATGACTATTCCAGATTTTATCTACTTCCTCCAAATATCTTCCCTCTTCCCAATGTTTCTCTGGACTACCAGAAGGGAACTGACAACCTGAATTTCTACTTCACAGAAATGAAAACAGATGAAACAAAAGGCATCAGTTAAGGCTTACCACCTCCTGCCATCATATAGTACCCATAAGCCTTTGATGCATTTGGACTCTTATCTTTTCATCCCATTTTTAAAGGAAGAGGAATATGCTCATGCTCTGAACCCTTCCTTCTGTCTTCTCATGAACCTTTCTCAACCAATTATCCCCCTCCTTCTAGAACCATTTCTTTTCTAATGGTCCCTTTTAACATGTTTAAATATACTTTTTTTCCTTCCTAAAAAATGAAAAGCTTATGTCCCTTCTCTCCAGGTATTGCTTTCTCTATATATTTTTCTTTTTTTTTTTTTTTTTTTTTTTTTTTTTTTTGTCCTTTTGAGACAGGGTCTCCCTGTAGCCCCAGCTGTCCTGGAACTCATTCTGTAGACCAGGCTGGCCTTGAACTCACAAAGATCCACCTGCCTCTGCCTCCTGAGTGCTAGGATTAAAGGCATGCGCCACCATGCCCAGCTCTCTATATATTTTTCTATGAAAACTTCTTTTAAAATTCTATCCTTGCCATCCTTGTTCTGATATTTCCATTTTTCTTTTTTAAATGTGTGATGGCATTACAATGAGAGAGTATATGGAAGGAAGAGATCACATCTTTTTAAAAAGTTTATGTGTATAAGTGTTTTGCCTGCATGTATATAAGTAAGCCTGTGTGTGAAGTGCCCACAGAAGCCAGAAGTGGGCGTCAGAGCCCCTGGAACTGAAGTTAAGGATGGTTGTTAGTGGCTATGTGGGTGCTGGAAACCAAACTTGAGTCCTCTGCAAGAACAGCCAGTGCTCTTAACCACTGAGACATTTCTCTAGGCCCTCCATTCATTTCTTATTTCACTGTAATCTAGCTCACCCCACCATTTCCCACAAGGGGTCAAAAGACCTCAGTGGCACATATTCCGGTGAGTAGTTTCTGATCCTTCTCCCCTTAAGAAGCATTTGCCATTGTGGCTCCTCTCCATCCTTGATGGCGTGGAGCCTGGTGGAGGCACCACTATGGTAGGACATTCTGCAGGCTTGCTTTCTACATCTCTGGCTAGTCTTCTCTCTACTTTGGAAGTTCTTGTTCCCTCATCAATCCATTGAAAGGCATCATTTTGCATGGCATCTTAATTTCATATCTGATATATGTAATTTTCTGGTCAAGCTCTACTTCCTGGGTGTGGTGGTTTGAATGATTAATGTTCCCTATAGGCTCACATATTTTAACACTTGAGCCACAGTTGGTGGTGCTGTTTGGGGAGATTTAGGAGCCTTGCTAGTGGAAGCGTGTCACTGAGAGCTGGCTTTCAATGTTCATAGGTTCGTCTCACTTCCTGTTTGCTTTCTGCTTCATGTTTGCAGTTAAAAATGAGTTCTCTAGGGGCTGGAGAGATGGCCTAGTGGTTAAGAGCGCCGACCACTCTTGCAGAGGACCCGGGTTCGATCCCCAGCACCCACAGGGAGGCTGAGAACTGTCTGTAACTCCAATTCCAGGAGAACTCCAGTTCCAGGGGAATCCGCACCCTCTTCTGACCTCCAAGGCATTGCACGACATGGGTGCACAAACCTACATGCAGACAGTACATTCATACACATAAAAAATAAAAAATTTTAAAAAATGTGTTCTCTTAGCTTCCTATTCTTGCAGCCTACTGCCATGCCTCCCTACCATTATGGATTCCCCTCTGGAACCATAAGCCCACATAAATTTCCTTCAGTAAGTTCCCTTGGTCAGCAGGAAAGTAACTAATACACTTAGTTTGAAGTAGCAATCTGGATTTCATATCTAGATGTACACACTTTCCTGTGTTTGTCCATCTCTTTCTAAACGTATTGTGAACACGCAGCAGGTCCATGATAGATTCTGTTACCAGTCTTCTACTGAAAATATTCCTTCCTCTATGTGCTTTCTGTACATTTCCCTGCTTTTAAGAATATTAAGAATTAGCTGGGTGTGGTAGCTCAAGCCTTTGTTCTCAGTACTTGGAAACAAAAGAAGGATTTCTGTGAGCTTGGGCCAGCCTATGCACTGAATTCCAGGATCACCCAGGGCAACACAGTGAGGAACTGTCTCAAAAAAAAAAAAGAATATTAATGCTAGTGTCTAGATTATTAAACTTATTCTTCTGATGGATTTCTGGCCAATGAGTCCTACAACTACTTAGGAGTAATTATCTTTTCCCTCCCTTACCTGCACTACTTCTTTACGGAATTAGACATCCTGTTATATAGATTACATCTCCCTAATCTCTCTCCAATCCACTTGTTTCTCTCCATGCCTATTATTCAGCATGCTAGGTCAGGCTACCATGAACTCCCTCTGGGACTATAGCTCCAGCATCCACAGCACTTACATAAGATACAAATTTGACTACCATTCTATTCCAAAAACCTTCCAGGCACTTTGGATAAAATCTAAATTACTGAACCTGGTTCAGGTGAATATGCATTGTCTAAATCTGTCCTCAGCTTATAATACAGACTTGCATTCCTCTAGTCCTATTAAGCGTATTCAATTGTATGCTTGCAGAATACTCCCTGCATTCTACCCCCCACTCCCTGACACCCATGCTTACATTATTATGCTCCCCTGTCTCCTCTCTGCTTGGTGTCTATCTGTTCAGCTCTCTCTCTCTCTCTCTCTCTCTCTCTCTCTCTCTCTCTCTCTCTCTCCCCCTCCTTGCAAGTTTTCTATTGCCTTTCCAGGATCTAGTAAGATCTAATAAGGCTGTGCTTAGGAAAAATATCTATCTCAGTGAATACAGAAGCAAAAAGCAAAAGAAATACTTTCAGTAAAACTGTAAATTTCAATTGTGTTCAGTGTAACCAAGAGGTCACATAAGGTCTGAAAAGCTTTTAAAAAAAACCACTAGTTTGCTGGAGAGATGGCCTAGCGGGTAAGAGCACCGACGCTCTTGCAGAGGACCCGGGTTCGATCCCCAGGACCCACATGGCGGCTGAGAACCGTCTGTAACTCCAATTCCAGGAGAACTCCAGCTCCAGGGGAATCCGAGACCCTCTTCTGACCTCCGCGGCATTGCACGACACGGGTGCACAGACCTGCATGCAGACAGTACATTCATACACATGCAAAGAAAAATAATAATAAAAAAAAAAAAACCACTAGTGAACCAGGCGTTGGTGGCACATGCCTTTAATCCTAGCACTCAGGAGCCAGAGGCAGGTGGATCTCTGTGAATTCAAGGCCATCCTGGTCTACTAGTAAGCTATAGGCTAGCTGGGGTTAAAGGGAGACACTGTCTTAAAGATACAGAAAAAATCACTAGTGATTTTGGTGAGGGCAGTTTCCATACAAAGGGGAAAGTAGAACCCAGACTGAGTGGTGTGAAGGGTGAGACACTGAAGAGCGGCACTCTTTTAAGACTCTAATGAGAAGGGAGGGAGCAGATAAAGTAGCTGTTGCAGTAAGTGGTGGTGCCGCTTTTAGCTGCCAACACGGGCCCTAAAAAAATGCAAACCTAAAAAACAAGAAAAAAAAAATGCAAACCCGAGATGAAGCTAGTGATCCCAGCACTCAAGATGCTGAGATGTAGCCTGTGATCCCAGGACCCAAGATGCGGAGAAGGAACCACACTCAAGATTCTAAGATGGAGCTGGTGATCCTAGAACTTTTTGGAGAAAAAAAAAAAATTAAAGGGAACAACAGCAACAAAAAGACTTGCTCAAAGAACTTACCCAAATAGTAAACTTCTGCATCAAAAACGTTAAAAAAAAAACGACTTGAGAAAAAGATACAAGACAGGACTTAACATGTAAGGCAGAATGCTTGAGTAGGGGGGTGGGGCATGGATGGGGGAAGGGCATAAACTTGATTAAGAAATAGTGTATGAACTGCACAAAAGCTCAATAAAAATTAAGGAAAAATGGCAAAAAAGAAAAAAATGCAAACCCCTTAAAAATTTCTGCTGAAAATTTTTCTGTGACTTCTCCTTGCTTTTAAGATGCAGTTCAAACACTTTTGCTACGAGTTTGTGAGGTACAAGTATCTGGTTTCCGTTTTGTAGGTCTTGCTCCAGGTCCTGACGAGGAAGACCATATTCAGTCCACATATTAGATTACAAATCTAGCCTTTGCCTTTGTCTGGCATGGCTTCCGTAGTTCCTCTAGTCAGTCTTGTGTTCATCTCTCTTTTTCCTTACACCCCAGGTTAGGAGTATGTTTTCCCTCTTCTCCTTCACTGCACCAGTCACTCCAGAGCAAAGTACTTCCTTACATGCTCTGTACTTCATGAGAATGAAAACTTAGGGGTGGAAATTCGCTCCCTTGTATCCCCGGGGTGCATCAGGGCTGGCACACCTGCAAGGTCTAATACTCATTTTGAAAGAGTGCATAGGACAGCCTTAAGTGATCGATCTAGAGGACGGAGCTGTAGAAGAGAAGCCAGTTAATAAGCCTGACAAGCGCCCCTGGGAAGGGATCTGTGGGCGGAAGGGACAATCACTCACCCGCTATCACGAATTTGGCCATGGTCTTTAACTAGACCTAGACTGAGAACGGGCGTCGCAGTTTCCCTGGCAACCACGCCACTAAAAGCCGCGCAGGCGTACTCTGAAGTTGACGTTCTTAGAGCCTGCCATTCAGCCGCACCGGTGAGGGGTTCAAAGTTATTACTTGAGTGGGTTACGTTTCGGTATACAATCATACATCGCTTTATAAGATTCGTGGTCTCCCACAGCCCTCGACTTGACTCTGCCTTCGACTTAAAAAAAAAAAAAAAAAAGCCATTCCTTCTGCCAGGCCGTTCCTCTTTCCGTATAACTTTGTACAGCCTTCTTCCGCGAACCTATGCTTTTTGACCTGTAAGGGAACCCGTAGGATCTCGCGAGACGGGCCGCTCTTCCGAAGAGTTTGGCTGCGCCTACGTGTGGCCCCGGGGTTCCACTGTAAGGTGAGTGGAGGGCGAGCATCACCAGAGCAGCGCGCGTTTTCTTCCTAGGCTTTTTGCCGGTTGGAGGAAGGTCTGAGGAGTGTCGGAGCGTTGGGTTTAAGGTGTGGGCTGATGGCTCGGTGGCCCAGTTCCGGAAGGACGCTGGTCCTGGTTTCCGGGTCTCGGTGAACCTGACTGACTGGTTAAAGCTTCATTCCAAGCACCGGGGACATCACTTTTATTTCTCCTCTCTTAAGCCAGGCCAACCGGTCCTAGTCTGTTTTACAGTCTCAATTCGATTTATTAAATCATGTTGAGACGTCTCCGTTAATGAGATTGTTTCCAATGGACACTTTCAAGGCAGGCAGTGTTAAATTTCCCCTTTGCGGAGGAAGGTTTCTTAAATACTTACTTTCATATTCTCTCTCTCTCCCTCCCCTCCCCTCCCCTTCCCCCCTCCCCCTCCCCCTCGCCTCAAAATATTTTTTGAGACAAGATCTTTCTCGGTAGTACTGGCTGGTCTGGATCTCGTTACGTAGACCTGGAGGGCCTCAATTTCTCAGATCTGCCTGCCTCTGCCTCCCAAGTGCTAGGATTAAAGGCGTGCGCCACCACGCCTGGCCCATTTTTTAATTTTTTTTAAAGAAGCAACTTTATACCACAACTACTACCTAAAATGGCTAACCTGGGTACTTTACAACTACGCACACGTTGCAAGAATAATGGAAGAAACTCATATTGGTCAAATAGCTTTGCCATTTTAATGTAGAGGTTTAGTGGCTTGGTATACTCCAATGTTAGCCTCTGTTAAATGAATTTAAGTTAAAAAAAAAAAAGAACTTTGTTTTAACTTTTATCTATTTTCTTAACCTGTCGCCCACAGGAAAGGGTTCAGCTCAAAACATGTGCTCTCTTTCATTTCGAAGGTAACATTTGCTGCATCGTGAGAATTTGCAAGTGTTTTTGTGGATAGCAAAATGAATAACAAAGCAGGTTCTTTTTTATGGAACCTCCGACAATTTAGTACTTTAGTCCCAAGAAGCAGAACTCTGAGGCTATATCCTTTGGGATTTTGCAGACCAAAAAATGTTCGTTCACACTGGACCTCAAGAAACTTGTTAAATTATTTTGATAATGGAATGCAAGCATCTGTTAGATACCTCTTTCAGGATGTATTCATTTTGAAATCAGTAAATGCTTGTACTCAAACAAAAGGTGAAGCTGTCTTTAGACTTTACAGAATACTTTGTGCTAGAAGACTATCCTTTGACTCAAAACATTCTCTCATCTCTGATGCAACAGCTGATAACGATTTAAAGAAAGTAAGCGTTCATCATGCCTCCAGGGTAGATTCACACAGCAAGGAAATCAGGGGAGGCCCTGTGAGCCAAAAACTGCTGACTGAGTGTAACTCTCTGAGCGATGTGTTGGACATATTTTCAAAATCACGTACATTTCCTAGTGATTACTATTTCCCAGCAATGTGGAAACTTGCCAAAGGGTTGTCTGATGAGCAGAAGCGCTTTGAACTACAACTGATGTTCGATCACCCTGCCTTTTCCCAGCTGTGTGAACAAATGATGCGAGAAGCCCAGATAATGGACTACAGTAACCTTTTGTTTAGTCTCAATGCTATAGTGAAGCTTGGAGTCCCTCAGAATACTCTTATGGTACAGACTTTGCTGAGGATAATCCAGGTAAAGTCAATAGGAGACAACTTGATTTTTACTGTTTTTAGCATATTTTGAAAGAACGAGGGGAACTAGACTGTAACTTCATTGAAGACTGTTAATGGAATATATGGTTTTAAATGTATTCTGCAAATATATAATTAGGGAACCTTAAGTTAGCTAGGTCATTTCTTTTGCTTTGGAAAGCCTGGCGCACTTACCTACTTCAGCTTTAAGTAGGGATGAAGAGACTAAATGAGGATAGCTGCAGGACGTGGAAAGGTTGGGTAGTTGAAGGAAAGAGGAAGAGAGGTGATATTTGTTGAGTATCCTTTTACTTCTATAATTTTATTTAATCCTCTCAACAGCACTGCAGGATTGACATTGCTTTAGCTTTGCAGATGAGGAAAAGATTCAATGACATCAAGCTGCTTGGTTAAGGACACACGGCTAGTGGATTCTTTTTTTTTTTTTTTTTCTTTTCGAGACAGGGTCTCCCTGTAGCCCCAGCTGTCCTGGAACTTACTCTGTAGACCAGGCTGGCCTTGAACTCACAAAGATCCGCCTGCCTCTGCCTCCCAAGTGCTAGGATTAAAGGTGTGCGCCACCATGCCCGGCCTAGCAAGTGGATTCTTTTATTCACACAATAAACTATATTGGGTGTCAGCTATGTAGAAGGTACTCCATTTGTCAGTAGTGGTATAAAGATATGTAACCCATGGTTTCTTTTAATCATGAAGCTTACAATTTGAAAGGGAAGATACAGTTTTTAAACATATAAATGTATTTTTTGAGAATTCCATAGTGAGTGTTGGATTTACAACATGTCCACCCCTCCAAGTCCCTCTCCAAGTCCTCTCAAGTCCACACTTCCTCACAATTGTCCTTCCTCTTTAGTATTGTTACATGTATGCATACACACACACATATTTAGTCCATTTAGTGGTGCTTATGTGTATATGTGTTTAGGGCTGCCTACTTGGGATTAGACAATTTACCGGGGAGCTTGTCCCTGGAGAAAACTGATTTCTCCCTCAGAATCCATTGAATCCTGTAGCTGTACATCTTGAGATAGGACCCAGTGACATTTCCCCTATCCACACTGGCACATTAACTGGCTTTGTCATTATACAGATTTGTTAGGCTACTGTGCTGTGGAGATTTCATGGTGCTGCTTCCCTATCAAGTCTAGAGTGCATTAACTAGCAGCAGTGTCTTGTCCCTCCGGTGCTTACAGTTGTGTCTACACCCCCCCCCCCCGCGCGCTCCAGGTTGTATAGAGGTTGCAATGTAGATTTATTGGTTAGGACTCAGCACCCCAGCACTTATTTTCTACATTTTCACAGCTCTGGGACTTGTAATAGTATCTATCTGTTGCAAAAAGAAGCAGCTTTGATGAATAGAGGGAGCTAGACCTGTCTGTGAATATAAGGGTCTGTATTTAGAATACAGTAAGAAATTACTTTGGGCTATGGAAAGTGACCAGGATAGGTTCTTCTCTGTGGTCTGTGATTTCTCTAACCATGTATAACCATATATAAGCTATACTTATAGTTCCCTCCAACTGAGTGGAACCTAAATCCAGTTAGTCAACTGTGTAAAAGTGCCCCTATTGTTGGGTTTGGTGGTGCAGGCCTTTAATACCTTGGGAGAGGCAGGCAGATCTCTTGTGCATTTCAAGGCCAGTCTAGTCTATATAGCCAGTGTCAGGCCAGCTGGGGCTACAGAGAAACCCTGTCCCAAAAAGACCAAAAAAAGTGCCTCCATTGGACTAATAGAAATAATTTGTAGGCTGGTGATTTTTGTGGTCAGTCAGCTTTACAGCTGGATAGGACCATTGATAGCTTTTCTCTTTTGGCAGCTTGAATATTACCTTCTGATACTATGAGAATTAGAGGGAAGATGTATTTTGCTAATGACTTGTGCTATATTGTAGTTACTGTGTTGAACACTAGGGAATAATTATAATTATAAAACTGACCTTATGGAATTTTTAGTTCAATGGAAGAAAAATATAGGTTCTTACGAGAGTTTTAACAGGAGTTTCAATCTAGTTCTGTCTTCCTGATGCAAAGTTAAGATGGGGAGGAGGATACTACAAAGTCAGTGTTTAAAGCAGAGCTATGTGCAAAGTTGGAGCACAGAATTACCTGGTGTAGAGCTTTTTAGATGGGTATTATTCTTATCTTGCTGATTAAGAAACTAAGACTTAAAGAGGTTGATTACTTGCTTAAGGTCATATACCTGTGAATTCCCCTGTTTACAAATAAAGTATGTTGAGTGTCCCTTAACTAAAATACTTGGGACTAGGAATGTTTCTAATCTTGGATTTTAAATGCACAGATAATGACACTTGGGTAGCTCATTGGTAGAGCAGCTGGATAGTGTGCCAAGACCCTGGTTCCCATCTCTGGTGCCACCTAAAATTCCCAGTCCTGAATGTTACAAAATCTGAAACTTTCGAGTACCAGTGCTTGAGTTTCAGATTTTTAAATTAGAGATGCTCATCTTGGTAAAATTTTGCTGATTTAATTAACAACTAATCCTTGGTAGAATTGGGGTTCAAGCTCAGCAGATGATGTCTAAGCAAAGTGAGGAGGCTGATAATGAAGGGGCTGATGTTTGAATCAGGGATTTCAGTGCCTAACATTCCAGTGGGAAAGTCTGGCTAGTTCAGGAAGCTGAAGGTAGTGTGGTGTCTGAAGTGTATGATGGGCTTGTGTGTGTGGTCAGATAGGAACCACGTTGTAACGGGTTAAGAGACGAGGGAAGGTGCGAAGCTAGTAGGCTGAGAAAATAGGAGCCAAATCATAAAGAACATAGTTCATGCTTGGTAGTTTGTATTTTCCCAGTAGGCAATGGAAGTCCACTGAAGGATTTTTAAGCAAAGGATTGACAGGTTTGCATTTTCCGTGTCAGTATTAGGTATCAGCTATTTGGGGGAAAAAATCACTGAAGTGTACACCATCTTACTTCTCCAAAAAGGTGTTGACTATGGATTGGGTGAATTACTGGTTTGATACCTAATCCTCTGACTTGGGTCTCAGTTCAGTGGTTTTGATTGACAGGCACTAGTCTGTCTACATGGGCTCATCACCTCTGGTGTTTTTTGTAATTATATTATCCTTTTCTTTCTTTCTTTTTTTTTTTTTTTTGACAGTCAATCTGATGAAATATTTAGGGATAGGATCTAGGAAGAATAATAGCTGAAAATAAGTTTCATCTTCCAACAGAGGGTAGTATTGTGTGGTGGAAGACAGAGTGAAAGAAAAAAAAAGGCAATACTTTTGGAGAAAATAAGAATCACAAGGTCTCCCTGACAGCAGTTTTCTCTACATCCATTGTATTCCACTAGAAAAGGAAAAAAGAAAAACCAAAGCAACAATAGAAAGCCTATGTGATAAGGAGATGATAGGTTTACACTCATAATCTTGAAATCACATCCAGCCGGGAACCACATGGCTCTCCATGTATAAAAGCAGTTGGAGCCAGGCGTGGTGGTGCACGCCTTTAATCCTAGCACTTGGGAGGCAGAGGCTGGTGGATCTTTGTGAGTTCAAGGCCAGCCTGGTCTACGGAGCAAGTTCCAGGACAGCTGGGGCTACAGGGAGACCCTGTCTCAAAAAAAAAAAAAAAGCAATTGGAAAAGCCAGCCACCATGAGATGATTCAACCACTAGCCCAGATCTAGAGAAGTTTTGTACTTAAAGACAAACCTTTACAGTATCATTAACAGCTACACAGTTCTGCTCCATAGTCACTAATTCATAAAACATGCATTGAGACTCATATTTTTATGGTTGACTTTTACCATCTTAACAGGAACGCATCAGTGAGTGTGATGAAAAAGATCTTGCAATTTTATCAGTTGCTATAGAAACAATGGAGCTGTGTGAGAATGTGCTTGCTCTTCGAGCAGGATTGCGGTGAGAATATCCTGTGCCTTCTTCCTGGGGTTTTCTCTGGCCCCGTTATATGGGCAATTAAAAGTGGAGATGAAAATGGAACTCCTTTTTGGGAGGCATGGAGAGGGAAAGCATTGGTGTAATCATTAAACTTGAAGTTCTGACTCTGGGTAAGATAAAGCTAGAAATAATACTTATTTTTAAGCATCTACCATATTAAAATGGCATGGGCAGCATTGAAATGTCAGTTAATTTTTGCTGAAACATAGTACTAATATATAAGGTGGGGAGAGAGCTGATTTGTGTATTCACTTCTCTGAGAATAGTTATTCAGCTCAGCAGAAAAAATTTATAAATTGATCTAACTCATCTTGTGTCACAGATGGTTGAGGATTGTAATTTTCTTTTTCTATTGACATACGTATGATAGTTTTAGTCTGATTTGTTCATTAATAAAGACGGTATAGTAGTGTGAGAGGAAACATGTTATGCTAATTTTGGATTTTTCACTAATTATCGATGCTCTCTTGGGCAGATAAATCACTTCTTGCCTATTCAAAATAGAGGCAAGGCTGGAGAAAATTAAATTTTAGGATTTTTCTTCTACTGTGGAGATTCTAGGATTATAATATATCTTGTGTCTAATGACAGAATACTAGTTGATCAGCAAGTTTGGAAAGTAAAAGAAGTCTTCACATTACAAACGGTGATGAAATATATTGGAAAAGATACATCAGTTGCTCTGAAAAGGAAATTGGAGGTACACTCTTGAATTTTCTCTCGTGGGTGAGATTTGAAAAGATTGTTTTTTGACCTATTTTTCAAGGAGTACATTGCTATGCTTTGGCCTTAGCTTTGCTGAAATGAATTAAGGCATATTTATCTGTATATATAAATATCTATATCATTTCTATAATATACCATGTGTAACACACTACTCAAATACACAATTAATAATATTTAATACTAGAGAATTATTTTCTCTTCATTCAGGAGAGGATGTGACCATAAGGGTTTTTTTTTTTTTTTTTTTTTTTTTTTTTTTTTTTTTTTATAGGAGAGGATGTGACCATAAGGGTTTTTTTTTTTTTTTTTGCTTATATTTATCATTTTTCTTAAGCTTCATCCTCTTAAAAGTTTGTTTTTTCACAAATGATAAATGTTTTGCTTTTCTGTAGATGAAAGCCTTGAAGGAGTTAGGCAGCTTCTCCGTGTTGAATAGCTGTCACATGTTTCAGGCACTAGCTGCCATGGATCACCGTTCTGTTGTCCTTCTGAATGAATGCAGTAAGATGATCACAGGTAAGGAGATCTTTTCTTTCATGTTTTTTAAGTAATAAATTAATTTTTTGGTCTTTTTGAGACAGGGTCTTCCTATAGCCCCAGCTGTCTGGAAACTTGTTATGGAGACCAGGCTGGCCTCAACCTTACAGAGAAGTCCATCTGCCTCCATCTCCCAAGTGCTAGGGTTAAAGGCCTGCACCTCCACACCCAGATTTTTTTCATGATTTGTAGCAGCTGACATGTATTTGTTTTGAAAACTTGGCTGTTATACAAAGCAAAACTGATCAGGTTACATATAAATTTTATTTTTGCTTGTAGTCCCCCCCCCTTCCTTCAAAATATAGTCCTATTTTTTTTCTTCTAAAAAGTGTTGTGTGTCATGAATCTAACATGCAAAGCTATCTGATAATATCCATTTCTTTAATTCATTCTTAAAGATAATATCCATGGGTGTTCATTTAAAGTACTGGTCAGCATATTGGAGTCCTGCAGAGACCTGCACTATCTAAATGAAGATCTCTTCAAGAGCATAGCAGATTATGTGGCTACAACTTTGGACATTTGGAAGTTCAGTGATGTGAGTATGCCCTCATTTGGGCATGGCCCTCAGACTGTCAGGAAGCATGTTCATTCACTTGTGGTGTCAAGAATTTCTCTCTGCTTTTAGCAGGATATCAGGGTTCTAATGCTAAGTCAACTTAGTTTGTATCTCTTTCAGGGGTTACTTACTGATACAATATTCAATCCTTGATCATCTTCCTATCTGAAACAAAAATTATATTGTCTAAAGATTTTTTTCTCCTATTTGGTTTGCAAAAGGTTACATGGTGCTTGGGTAAATGATTTAGTATGTTTTATCTTTTTTTTCTTGTTAGATTTTGAATAATAAATACGGGCAGACTGACAGACGTATGGCTTTTGAAGAATAAAATGTTACTTCATGAACATATCTGTTTTCTCCAGAGTGAAAAAGCCTTTAAGTTTATGGATAATGTTTAATAACACAAACATATAAATGAAGCACCCTATAAAACTTCCTTTTTCTAGAATATAGGGTGGAAGCTGAAGTAGATCACTAGGTTCAAGTTTATTGAAGAGAAAAAGAATTTTAACTTGATTTTGGGAAGGATTATTATAAAGATTACTCAGAGACAAATTGGGACATTTATATTTCAGTTCCATTTTTACTTACAGAAATTAAATAAAATACAGAAATGTTTGAGTTACAAAAACAACTTTGGTTTGAAAATGACAATGAAATGTAACACAGTATATCTTAATTTAAAACCTTTTTTTTCCAATTTTTTTATTTTTATCATTTTTTTTTAACAATAAGTAAAAGTTATGAGTACAAGCATCCTTCATGTAAAACCAATTTGCAAGCCCACACAGCCCAAGGCTCCCACCATCCAGCTGGGGGGCTTGTATGTTCAATCAAGTTGATCAGATGAGTGTCCAGACTATGTTGTTGTAGTTTCACCATTCACCCCAATCGCAGCCCTTACATTTTACCACACCCCCTCTTCCACAGATTGTTCCCTAGGCTTAGAAAAGGGGCACAGGTGGACGAGAAGCAAAACAGTCTACTTTCTCTGGAGATGTTGTTTTGGACTCTGATCAGTTCTGGCTGTTTCCTTTCATGGGTTGACAGTTTGTCCAGGAATAACCTTTCAATTCTACTAATGAAGCACAAGCAATTAGATATATAGGTCTTTAAACAGTACTAATTATTATGGTAGGTTACTTTGGTATAGACACAGATGTTTGGATGGTATGCTAATCCATGAATTATATTTTTTCTGTAAAAGATGACAGGGTCTTACTGTGGCTTATAACATCTCCTAACCACTAGAGGATGTAAGCTTGTGGCATCAGCCATGGTTATTCCTCCAAGGGGAGAGCTAATAGCCAATTAGATTTGGGATATACAGACATGTGGCTGCCACTGCTGCACAGTATTTCCAGGCAGGTGAGGTGTAGCTGGTGCTGACAGAGGAGTCTTGCTTGACTCAAGGAGACCAATTTTTGCTTTATTCGTTTAGTGGTCTTTGGTAACACTCTCTGGCATTCCAGAGACCATCTATACACTTGCAAGCGTGGTCTCAATACATCTTTCCCATGCTTGTATCAGGTCTTCCACAGCAGGACCTTACTGCCTCTCAGTTTACAGGCAAGAAGCCTTTACCTTTTGGGGGGGCTTGGATCCCCTGGCCAACACCTCCTTGGCAGAATAATCCATTGCTGATATCAGAGCTTTCCTGTATTAATCTATTTTGCTTAGATGCACAGCTTAAAAAGACTTTAGTATTATATTTGGCTCTGAATAGAGAATAATCCTTTTCACATTTCCTATGTCTATTAGTCAATTAAAGAAAGCAACTATACCGGTTTTGTAAGAGATTACCCCTATAACAGTCGGCTCTAAGTTATGGTTAGAGAATGACTTCATTACCATCATGTATTTCTTTGTTCTATGAAAAGGAGGTAAGAAAGTCTCTCATATTAAAACTTTGCGGCACCTAGAAGGTAAGGTTCATTAGGACTCATTATAAACAGTTGTTACAAATAGGATCCACAGAGATGTTTGATGTCTGTAGCAGTCTGAGGCTTTTCTTCCTTTTAATGCTTAGATGGGCCAACTTCTCTGCTGGTATTCCTTGGTACATCCTGCACAATTCAAAGCTGTATCTTTTCTTTCTCAGCCGTTAAGTTGGTGACGTTTTGACCTGTGGGAACATACAAATCTTTTCCCATAGTTAGTTTTAAGATTTTAAATTGAAAATTTGACAAAAAGGTTTAATATATAACTGTATCCCCCCTTTTTTATTTTAGGTTTTTATATTTTTGACCCATGAGTCTCAAAAAGTCAGTTGTAGTACACATACCTATAGGCAGGAATCAAGGTGTAAATTTCATTAAATTTACCCAAGCTGTTTTGGGTGACTGTATGTTGTTAATTTGGGAAGCAAGCTTAATTCCTTAAGTTAAATTATCCTACATGTAAAAGAGAATGTTACAAGATGATACTGTATAATACAGAAATTATAGAGAACATTTGTATATGTTAATCCCAAGGTTATTGTTATACAGATTTTAAGTAAAACAAATGTGGACAACAATTTATATTTCCACTTAACTTAGATGTATTACCGCTTTTGTTAAAACCTTTAAACCAATGTTGTTTAATGTAGATATTTTTACTTTTACTGAGTCCTAAAATACCACGTAGTTTGTAGATAGAGTTTGGGCAAAATTGGATACTTGTTAAACTCACATCGATTAAATATACATTAATCGAATATAGACCTGTGTCCCTCTCCCACCCATGAACTTTGCAGGTAAATCTATGGAGCTAGAAGATACTATGTTAAGTGAAGTAACACAGTCCCAGAAAAACAAACGACAAATGGTATCCCTCATCTGTGGATGCTAGCGTCAATAACCCAGTTGTAAATATTTCTTCTGGGGAGGGACGCATATTGGAAAGATCAACAACAGAAAGACTGCATCAAAAACTGACTGAAATGGTGAAACTGGAGGGGTGGGAGAGGGACATGGGTCTATATTCGATTAATGTATATTTAAAACCTTTTTTTTCTTTTTAAAGATAATCAAGGGTGGGAAAAATGGTTTGCAGTGTATTAAGAGGTTAAGATTCAGATAATTCCTTTGGGTCTGGTGGCACACATCTGTGATCACAGTTTCCCAAGAGGCTGAGGCTGGGATCAAGTTCAAGGCCCGGTGGGGGTAAAAAGGGAAAAAAAAAAAAATTGTGGTATCACATATATTGAATCTAGGAAATGTCCATATTTGGAAGTGGGAGCAGTACAAGATAGAGTTGGTCCTTTTGAAAAACCTCATTGAAGTCATAATTAAAAGTAGTTATCAAATCTGTAGTATAAAAACTAATGTAGGGGCTGGAGAGATAGCTCAGCAGTTAAGAGTGCCGACTGCTCTTGCAGAGGACCCGGGTTCGATTCCCAGCACCCACATGGCAGCTAAGAACCATCTTTAACTCCAGTTCCAGGGGAATCCGACACCCTCTTCTGACCTCTGCAGCTTTGCATGACACGGGTGCCACCTACCTACTTGCAGACAGTACACTCATAAATATGAAATAAAAAAAATAAAATAAAAAAAACTAATGTAGGAAAGGTTTTAATTTTAAATGAAGAATGGAAATCATTGCCTGTCTTGGTTCTCAGCTTATCAAAAGAGATTGCTTATTAAGTTGATACCTGGTTTAAGAATTAGTGAAACAAAATTTATGAAGAAAATACAGTTGTTACTTTTTAAGTAGTAGTTTGTTAATCAGAACAGTTGATTGTTGCTTAAGTTCTTTGAGGTCTAAAAACCTCGTTATTAGCATATTTTTTTTAACATTTTTTTTATTGATGCTTTGTGCATTTCATACATCATTTTCCAATTCAGTTCAGGCATATCTCCCCTTCCCTTCCCCCCCACCCCCACCCCAACCGAGATCATGCATTCTGCCATGACTGTCCTGCATATCTCTCTCAGTTTTTTTTTTTTTTCCATTTTTTAGCTATAAGTGATAATCCATGAGTACAAGCATCCTTCATGTATAACCAATTTGCAGGCTGTTGTGCCAGAAAGCCCCAACCATGGCGCGCCACTCATTCTCAAGAGCCGGGGAGTATGCGAGAGGGTTGTATGTTTGCACTCTAGGCTATAATCAAATGGGCGTCCAGACGACATTCGCTGTACGTTCGAATCATACAATAATTCAACCAATACCCGCAGCCGCTTACATTCCTATGCCCCAACGCCCCCTCTTATATCCCGCATGATTCATTTCCTTGTAGAGCTTTGAGAGACAAAGGGGCACAAGCTGACAATTGTAGAGACAGAAACAGTCCACTCTCTCTGGAGCTGTTGTCTTGGATTCTGGTCAATTCTGGCTGTTTCCTTTCATGGGCTGACAGTCTGTCCAGGAATAACCTTTCGATCCTACTAATGAAGCACAAGCAATTAGATATATAGGTACTTAAACAGCATTAATAGTTATGGTAGGTTACTTTGGTATAGACACATATGTTTAGATGATATGTTGATCCACGAACTACATTTTTTCCTGTTAAATATGACAGGGTCTTACTGTGGCTTATGACATCTCGTAACCTGTAGAGGATGTAAGCTTGTGGCATCAGCCATGGGTCATTCCTCCAAGGAGAGAGCCAATAGCCAATTAGATTTGGGATATACAGGCATATGGCTGCCTCTGCGGCACAGTATTTCCAGGCAGGTGAGGTGTAGCTGGTGCTGACGGTGGAGTCTTGCTTGACTCAGGAGACCCGTATTTGCTTTATTGGCTTAGTGGCCCTTGGTAACACTCTCTGGTGTTCCAGAGGCCATCTGTACAATTGCATGTGTGGTCCCAATGCATCTTTCCCATGTTAACGTCAGGTCTTCAGCAGCAGGGCCTTATCGCCTCTCTTCTTGCAGGTATCCCAGTTTAGAGGCAAGGAGTGCCTCTTTTTGTGCCTTACCTTTTGTGGGGCCTTAGATCCCCTGGCCAACATCTCCCTGGTGGAATAGTGATTAGCATATTATAATTGTAAATAATTTCTCTTCCATTCTTAAGGTTCTCTGTCTCCTTGTTTTATTTGAAAACCTTTGTTTTCGACCTCCTGATTTGATGGACAAGTTTATGGAGAAAATAGTGAAGGAGCCTGAATCTCTAAACATGAAAGACATCCTTCGTATTCTTTTCGTGTATTCTTCTCTCAATCATGTTTGTGGAAGCCAGAACAGAGAGTATGTACTTTATTTTTTTATATTGTCATATCATGTACCTATAGAAATGATTACAAATCAGAAGCTTAACAAATTATGCATTGTAGATATATTCTTTTTTTTAATTTTTATTTATTTTTGTATGTGTATGAATGTACTGTCTGCCTGTAGGTCTGTGCACCCGTGCAATGTCACGGAGGTCAGAAGAGGGTTGTCGGATTCCCCTGGAACTGGAGTTCTCCTGGAATTGGAGTTACAGGCTGTTCTCAGCCGCCATGTGGGTGCTGGTGATCGAACCCGGGTCCTCTTCAAGAGCAGTCGGTGCTCTTAACCGCTAGGCTATCTCTCCAGCCCTGTTTTTTCCTCCCTCTTCCTCTTTCCACCATTCTACTGTTTCTGTGAGTTTGAATTTTTTAAGATACCCAATATCAGTGAGATTATGTAGTGTTTGCCCATCTTGACTACTGTATTTACTTAATGGAATGCCCTCCAAGTTCGTCTATGTTGTACTGTATGGAAGGATTGCCCTCTTTTTAAAGAGTAACTGATATTCCGGTTGGATGTTTATATTACATTTTGATTATACATCTGTTGATGGACATTGAGGTTGTTTCCATAGGTTGACTTTTTGTTGAACATGAGAGTACATATATCTTTGAAATCCAGATTTCAAATCAAAATATCCTAGAAAACTGGCTGTGATAGATCCTTTTCATAATCCCAGCAGTTTGGGAAGTTGAGGTAAGAGGATTATTATATAGCCTGGGCTACACACTGAGACTCTTGTTTCAAAAGCCCCAAATACAAACAAAAAAGAAATATCCCTTAACGTGGGCTTAGTAGAGCATATACTATATGGTGGTTCTACTTTTTTTAATTTTGGATTTTTTTTTTCTTTTGAGAAATCCTCATACTGCTTTTCTTAGCAGCTATTCCATCAACAGTATGTACAGTGTGGGGAGTTCTCATTCTCCATGTCCTTCTCAACTTACCTTTGTAGCCACCCTGACAGGTATGAAGGAGTCATCTTATGATTTGGGTTTGCATTTCTTTCTCTTTTTTTTGAGACAGGGGCTCCCTTTAGTCCCAGCTATTCTGGAGCTTGCTCTGTAGACCAGGCTGGCCTTGAACTCACAGAGATCTGCCTGCCACGCCTGGCTTGGGTTTGCATTTCTTGATGAACTCTTGTATTGAGCATGTTTTCTTACACGTGTGCATTGAATGCCTTTTATGGAGCTGCAGCTGGTGTTTACTGTGTCCATGCTCTCATGTTGTCCTTTTGGAATTCTCTTCATATTTTGAATGGTAATAGGCTACTGGATGTGTGACTTACATATGTTTTCTTCCCTTCTATAAGTTGCCTTTTGATTCTGTGGCTGTTTCCTCTGCTCTGCAGATGATTTTTAGTTTACTATTTCCCCTTGACTACTTCTACTTTTGTTGATTGTACTCTTATATTACATCAAAGAAATCATTGTTCTAGACCAAAGCTTTTCCGGTGTACTTTCCTTCCAGGAGTTTTAGAATTTCAGATCTTAGTTTAATCAATTTTAAGTTTATTTTGGGGGTAAAGTATAAGATAAAGTTCTAATTTTATTCTTTACGTTAAGTTTTCCTAACTCCTTTTGTTGAAGAGACTATCGTTTCCTCATTCAATGTTCTTGGTGCCCTTGTTTTTATTTGTTCTATGTTATCTTCCAGGTCTGATATTCTTTTTTCTGCTTCATTCTACTTCTGAGGCTTTTCCCCTTCCTTTCCTCTTGATTGGATGAGTGTTCGATTTCCTTTTTCATTTTATCCTGTATTTCTTTAGTATTTCCACTTCCTTTTGGAGCTTCTCAATCTCTTCCTGTAGCTTCTTGCTTCTGGTTGGTTTCCTTTTTATTTCAGCATGGGATCTTTTCAGTGTTTTCCACTTCCTTCTGGAGTTTTTCATTCTCTCTCCTTAGTTCTCTGACTTGTTCTTTATATTCTTTTATCTCTTTCATTATGTTTGCAGTTTTTTTTTTATTTAATTTTTTTTTTTTATGTGTATGAATGTACTGTCTGCATGTAGGTTTGTGCACCCATGTTGTGCAATGCCATGGAGGTCAGAGAGGGCGTCAGATTCCCCTGGAACTGGAGTTGAAGACGGTTCTCAGCCGCCATGTGGGTTCTGGGGATTGAACCCGGGTCCTCTGCAAGAGCAGTCAGAGCTCTTAACCACTAGGCCATCTCTCCAGCCCCTGCAATTGTTTTTCTAACATTTGTGTCCTGGGTACCTCTAGGGAGATCTCATTGTAGGAATCTTCTGTAGGGTTGGTAGAATTTGGTGTGGAATTATTCTGCGCTTTTCCCATGTTGGTCTTTCATTGTGCTTTTGGCTTGTGGGTTTCTTTTTGTTTGTATTCTGATGCGAATCTCAAATGTTTCTTCACTGTGTTGAAGGCTTGCTTTGCTTGTTTCCTTCAGATGCCCTCATTGTTTTCTCCTTGTTTATGGAGTGTTGACTTGTCTAGGTTTCAGGCTTTCAATTTTGGTTATATATTGGAAGTCTAACTCACTTTTCCCTTTCTGTTCTGAAGGTTCTCCAAAAAATGGGTAGGGAACAATCCAGTCAGTACCCTTCTGAGCACTGTGCTCACTTTGCTTCCTGCCAGCCAGTTCCTCTAGGTTGTTTCTAGGGCTTGGTGTTGTGGGACTAGAGTTATCTCAGGTTCACTGTTTCATTTATTGCCTTGGGGCCTGGAATCACTATTGTGGTCCCACTTGGACACTCCCTCAGCAATTCCAATTGGGGGGGGGGCGGGAAGCGAGTGCTTCAGGTGGTCCTGGGAAATCCCCCAATCTAAGTTCTGGGCACTCAAGTCTCACAGTGGCCACAGGCCCACCTTTTATACCAGCTAGCAGGGCAACTCCACCCCACAGCCACACAAGACAGTGATTCAATTATCCAACAGTCCCCCTGGCTGAAGCGCCTGGCCCCTACCTGTGCTTCAGGTGGTCCTGGAAATCCCCATCTAAGCTCTGTGTACTCTTGGTGCCCTTGTTTTTATATCAGAACTTTATTATCTATTGTTCAGTTGCTATAGCTTTATAATATATAATTCTGAAGTAAAAACCTGTTGTAGTTCCAGCTTAGTTTTTTTGTTTTTTTTTCCAAAAGATTGCTAAGGGAAGTCAGGCAACTTTGTGGTTCCTGTATGAACTGTAAGATTGTAGTTTTTGGGCTGGAGAGATGGCTCAGGGGTTAAGACTGCTCTTGCAGAGGACCCGGGTCCGATCCCCAGCACCTACATGGTGGCTAAGAACCCTCTTTAAGCTGGATGTGGTGGCGCACGCCTTTAATCCTAGCACTTGGGAGGCAGAGGCAGGTGGATCTCTATGAGTTCAGGGCCAGCCTGGTCTATTGAGTGAGTTCCAGGCCAGCTGGGGTTATAGGGAGACCCTGTCTCAAAAAAAAAAAGAAAGAAAAAATGTTGCCTTCTAGTCCATGAATGAGAGATGTCTTTTCATGTTTTGTGTCACCTTTAATTTCTTTAATCAGTGCTTTGTAGCTTTGAGTGTGTAAATCTCTCATCTCCTTGGTTGGGTTGTCTCTGTGTAATTATTATTTTTTTTTGATGTTACTGTGAATGAGAGTCTACAGCTCATTAGTGCAGAGAGCTAAAGTAGATGCTTTTTTTTTTTTGCTTTGAATCCTATTTATTAATTTTTCTTTACCTTTTCCTGCTTACTTATTTATTTTAGTTGCTCAGGCTAGGATTTTTATTACTGTGTTAATACAAGTGTGCAAGAGAAGGCATCCTTGCATTATCCCCAAGTTTTTCACTATTTACCATGTCAGCTGTATGGGCTTTTCACATATGGCCTTTATTACATTGAAGTATACTCCTTCTAGACTTAATGTATTGAGAACTTTCATCACAACAGGGTATTGAGTTTTCTCAAATGCTTTTGTTTGTGTATTGTAGTGATTCTGTGATTTCTATCCTTCTATTATAATAAGATGTATTACATTTATGTGCTTAGGCAACCTTAGTCTCATTTGATTGTGGTGTATGTGTGATCTTTTTTTTTAATGTGCTCTTGAATTTGGTCTCCTAGCATTTTGTTCACAGAGGGCATTGGCTTATAGTTTAATTATAGTAGGATTGCCTCTTTGGTGTGAAAATAATGTTGGTCTTGTGAGTTAAGAAATGTTTCCAGGGGAGGGGCTGGAGAGATAGCCTAGCGGTTAAGAGCACCGACTGCTCTTGCAGAGGACCTGGGTTCAATCCCCAGCACCCACATGGTGGCTAAGAACCATCTGTAACTCCAATTCCAGGAGAACTCCAGTTCCAGGGGAATCCGAGACCCTCTTCTGCCTCCATGGCATTGCACGACACGGGTGCACAAACCTACATGCAGACAGTACGCTCATACACATACAAAAATAAATAAAATTAAAAAAAAAGTTTCCAGAGGAAAATGAGTCTGGATCAAACTGAGAAGTGATGTCTGAAATGCATAAAACGTCAATAAAATATTAAGAAAAAAGAAATATTTCCACTTCCTCACATGTTTGGATAAGGTTAAAGGATTGGGTTAATTATTCTCTTAGTATTTGGTAAAATTCACTAGTAAAGAGCTCTGGTCCTAGAGGTTTTCATTGTGGGGAAGTTTTTGATTACCAATTCAATTTCTTTATTCATTTACTGGGCCTATTTTGATTTTCCTTTTCTTCATGATTTAGTCTTTATAGTTTGTATATTTCTAGGAATTTATTTCTTCTTGGTGATCCAGTTTGTTGGCACATGCATAGGACCAGCTGCCTCTCCTCATCTGTATGAACTAGCTTTGGCAAGAGGAGACACTCGCCAGGCAGTCAGCTAGAAAACATGAAACACTTTGAAGCTTTTCTGTAGATGTGTCTCTTCTGGATTGAGCGTGTGGATTCCTATTTTCTATTCATTTATTTTACCCATAATCATGTAGCAGTTCCTCAGGCATGCCAGGTTGTTTCATAACTTTGCCTCTCTTCCTCTCTAGTTCATTTGGTGTTTATTAAAAATCAGAAATGCCTATAAAATAGCAGTTTTTAGAAGACTGATTAAGATCGTAGTCTCTGCAGACAGCTTTCTTAGGTGTAATTCCAGCCCTGGCCATTTTTAGGTCCTTAATTTTTGGCAAGTTGCTCACCTGTGCCTGAATTTATTCATTGTTAAAATGGAGGTGAATCATTTCTAGTTGCATTGGATCATTTTGAGGTTTAAATAAATTAACCTATACCAGGCTTTTAAAGCAACGCCTGTAACAAAGTAATTATTAGATTAAAAAAATTGGACTATAAGTGGTCTTGGAGGAACAAACAAAGGCAGTTCTGGGGGTATAAGTAGCAAGATTCACAGACTGTCTCTTTTCTAGCAGAAAATCAACTTCAGCTGCATTATGTCCTGTAGTCTTTCCTTCAGATGAAAGTTTCCAGAAATACCCAGTAGGATGAGTTTGAGTCAGATGTATATCCCTTAGGGGCCATTAATCAACTGCACAGCACTGGCCCTCCAGGAAAGCATACCCACTGTGCTCTCCATGGAGTGGAGAGACTCAGCTCAGGTGTGTTTCCAGGACCTTCCCTGACTGCCTCTATCAGAGCCCCTGTGCTTGTGTGACTCACACAAGTCTCTGTGGAGCCTTGACACATAGCTACAGTTGTTTGTCAGTAAGTATGTCTCAATTCTCCAGAGTCAGGAACCAGGCTCCTGTTTTTTTTTTTTTTTTTTTTTTTTTTGCTCCTGTTATTTTTAATTTAGGGCACAGGGCCTGATAAAGAAGAGACATTTAATAAAATTGAAATTATCCTTAAATCCATTCTTCTCTACTTCCCTGCTTGTTTCTCTTATGAGGTTGGCTTCCATAGACTTGTGACACTTTCCACATCAAAATCATCAAGCTGAGTGGTCATTAAAAGTCCAGGAAAATGCCATAGATTCTATAGGATTTGGAGAAGAAGCACTTTGCTAATGTCAAAAGATAACTTGATCCAAGAAAATTGTTTTGTTGGAAAAAGAGGGCAGATAACAAAGGTTGGAAAATTCCCTCAAATCGCAGCAGCAGAATTTGTACAGGAGAAGAATTATAAGTGTATTCCTTTGTCTTTCTGTGTTTCTTATCCAGTACTTCTTAACCAGGGGTGATTTGGTCTTCAAGGAGATATTTGGCAGTGTGTAGAGATAATTTTTGTTGTCATTAGGAGGGATATCTAATAGATAGATGCCAGGAATGCTGTTGGCATCCTACTAAGCACATAGTAGCTCCCCATGCCAAGGAACTACCCAGCCCCGAGTATCAGTATTGCAGACACAGAGGACCTAGTCTAACCTGTAGTCTCCACCTCAGCATTTCTCCTGTGGAAAAGCAGAGACAGTGAGAATGTAGTACATAGATCAGGGCTGGCTGGTCATCATGAATGGCCGTGAGTGTGCAGCGTGCTACCTGAGGCCTGTAAGAAAAACTTGTGTTTCGAGAGATGGCCTAGCAGTTAAGAGCGCCAACTGCTCTTTACAGAGGACCTGGGTTCGATCCCCAGCACTCACATGGCGGCCGATAACCGTCTGAAACTCCAATTCCAGGAGAACTCCAGTTCCAGGGGAGTCCGAGACCCTCTTCTGACCTCCGCGGCATTGCACGACACGGGTGCACAAACTTGCATGCAGACAGTACATTCATACACATACAGAAATAAATAAGATTAAAAAAAAAAAAAAAGAAAAACTTGTGTTTCCTTTCTTCCTAGTCCAGTTAAGAGGGCACCTCTTGTTCCTCCAGAAAGCAGTAAGGGAATGGTGTCAAGTTGCTTTAGGAAGAAAGAAAAGATGATGCTGGCATCTTAGACCGTGGCAAAGGTTTAGGAAGCAAGGTAAATTGCAAGCATTTGGGAAGAGTTCAGTGGAAGAGATGAATTGTATGCAGAGTAGCTTTTGCGTATGTTCAATAAAACAGTAACCACTTTCCTCCAGTGGTGGCATATGGAGGAGGAGAGCCTGTGTCAAATGCACCTTTTCCTAGGTTTGGAGCCCACATTGGGAAACATTTACCCATTTAAACTATGTTTCTTTTCATCTATTGACCACTCATGGAATATCCCATACTTGCCTCTTGGGTCACGGGTGAGCTCTGTCTGACCTTAAGTTTTCCGTTGGAAATATTGTCAGTGTACATCCCAGAAATGTTTCAAGTATCAACAGTTCTGTGAGCGAGGTCATGAAGTCTTGATTCGTCCTTTTGCACTATGTTTGCTTTCTTTCCTCTTCATTTTAGTCTGTTTTCGTTTTACCAACCTTTGGTCAGTCCGGAAACAGATGAATGACATAATCCATCTTACCAGAGTATTCCATATAATGGATAATGTGGACACATGAATTGGCAGTTAAATACAGCATGAAAACTAAAGCAATTGAGTTGTGTGGAAGACACATGAAAATACAGGAAGAGTGTGTCTGGGTGTTATCCTGGCTCAGAGGAGGAATAAGGTGGATGGAGTCACTGGGTCTTGGAAGGGATGGTTCAGGAGCTGATTGCCAGAAGGATCGATAGGAGATCACAGGAGGGAGAGATGTAGGAAAGAACATTTCAAGGAACCCTAACTTTCGAAGTCTGGAGGAAAAACAAGAGTATGTGCAGGAATGGCTCGAATTTGGGGCTGTGGAAGCACAAGGTACCAAGTACAACATGAGTGAGGATATAGAGGCACTCATCCAGGCTCCAGATGTCATCCTCTGTGGCTCTACCCTGTTCTGCTGCATAATCCAGATGCAGTCAGGTCCCAGTTTAATAACGCTGCCTCAGTACTATTAAAGAATCCTGGGGCTGGAGAGATGGCTCAGCGGTTAAGAGTGCCAACTGCCCTTACAGAGGACCTGGGTTCGATTCCCAGCACCCACATGGCAGCTAAGAACCCTCTTTAACTCTAGTTCTGGGGTAATCCGAAGCCCTCTTCTGACCTCCGCGGCATTGCATGACATGAGTGCACCAACCTACATGCAGTACACTCATACACATAAAAAATAATAAATAAAAAAAAATTAAAAAAAAAACAGAGTCCTTGCTCTGTGCCTTCATCTCTAGTTATTTACTATCACACAGGCAGCCTGTACTTGTAGCAGGTGATCTTACAATTCTTATGGCTTCTACCTTTCAAATTCTCCTTCTCCCCAAAGCTACTATTGTCCCTCTATACAATCATAGTACTCTATGTGTATTTCATGTTTGTCTTGTGTTATGATAGAGATAACATATGCCCTGAAAGTCAGACATAACCTGGGCTCAAGGTCAGTCTGCTATTTATTAGCAATGTCATTCTGGGCAAATGATCCCCAAAGTATTATATTTTCTCTTACTATTTTGTCTTATTCTGAGTAAGAATTGTTGTGAATGGTAGGTTGGGCTTGTAGTTCTTTTGTCTTTTTGGTTGTGAGCCTGAGCCTTTAATGGCTGCGCGAGCTCTTCAGCCCTGGGCTTATAGTAGTTTTGATAACTAGGGAATTTTAATTGCTTATAAAATTGTAATGTAGTCCAGGCCTTATAATGAGTAAAAGGCTCTGGTCTGTTTAGCTTCTAAGACTATCTGTTAGTTCCTGACTACACAGGTTGTCTACCCACTGTAATTAGGTCATGGACGAGTTACTCAACTTCTCTGAGCCTATTTACTCATCTGTGTTTATGAGAATGATAATAATAACTCCCCATAGAGTTTTAATAGGAATGAAATGATTGAAAGCATTTAAAACATGCTTATGTTAAGAAATGTCACAGTAGGGCTAGGTGTGGTGGCGCACGCCTTTAATCCTAGCACTTGGGAGGCAGAGGCAGGCGGATCTTTGTGAGTTCAAGGCCAGCCTGGTCTATATAGCGACTTCCAGGACAGCTGGATCTACAAGGAGATCCTGTCTCAAAAAAAGGCCAAAAAATAAAAAGAGATGTTTCTTACCTTCTTGCCATTTTTACTTCCTCCCTGGCTAAGATCAAGGAAACAAAAGACACAAAATGCTTTGAAGTTGTGGGGAAAGGAGAACAATNTCCTTTTTCATTTTATCCTGTATTTCTTTAGTATTCCACTTCCTTTTGGAGCTTCTCCAATCTCTTCCTTGTAGCTCTTTGCTTCTGGTTTTTCCTTTTTCATTTCAGCAGGGATCTTTTCAGTGTCCACTTCCTTCTGGAGTTTTTTTCATTCTCTTCTCCTTAGTTCTCTGACTTGTTCTTATATTCTTTTATCTCTTTATGTTTACAGTTTTTTTTATTTAATTTTTTTTTTATGTGTATATACTGTCTGCATGAGGTTTGTGCACCCATGGGCCAATGCTCCATGGAGGTCAGAGAGGGCGTCAATTTCCCCTGGAACTGGAGTTGAAGACGTTCTCAGCCGCCATGTGGGTTCTGGGGATTGAAACCCGGGTCCTCTGGCAAGAGCAGTCAGAGCTTCTTAACCCACTTAGGGCCATCTCTCCAGGCCCCTGCAATTGTTTTTCTAACATTTGTGTCTGGGTAACCTCTAGGGAGATCTCATTGTACAATCTTCTGTAGGGTTGGTAAGAATTTGGTGTGGAATTATTCTGCGCTTTTCCCATGTGTTTCATTGTGCTTTTGGCTTGTGGGTTTCTTTTGTTTGTATTTTCTATGCGAAAATCTCCAAATGTTTCTCACTGTTGTGAAGGCTTGCTTGCTTGTTTCCTTCAGATGCTCATTTTTCTCCTTGTTTATGGAAGTGTTGACTTGTCTAGGTTTCAGGCTTTCAATTTTGGTTATATATTATTGGAAGTCTAACTCACTTTTCCCTTCTGTTCTGAAGTCTCCAAAAAATGGGTAGGGAACAATCCAGTCAGTACCCTTCTGAGCACTGTGCCCATTCTGCTTCCTTTCAGCCAGTTCCTCTAGGTTGTTTTTCTAGGGCTTGGTGTTGTTGGGACTAGAGGTTATCTCAGGTTACACTGTTCATTTATTGTTTGGCTGGAATCACTATTGTTGGGTCCCACTTGCGACACTCCCTACCAGCAATCCCAATTGGGGGCGGGGTGTAAATGCCTACTCTGTGGTTCAGGTGGTCCTGGGAAAATCCCCTAATCTAAGTTCTGTGCACTCAAGTCCACAGTGGCCCACAGGCCCACCTTTTATACCAGCTAGCAGGGCCAACTCCACCCCACAGCCACACAAGACAGTGATTCCAATTATCCAACAGTCCCCCTGGCTGAAGCGCCTGGCCCACCCTGTGCTCTAGGTGGTGCTGGGAAATCCTCCATCTAAGCTCTGTGTACTCTTGGTGCCCTTGTTTTTATATCAGAACTTTATTATCTATTGTTCAGTTGCTATAGCTTTATAATATATAATTCTGAAGTAAAAACCTGTTGTAGTTTTCCAGCTTATTTTTTGTTTTTCCAAAAGATTGCTAAGGGAAGTCAGGCAACTTTGTGGTTCCTGTATGAACTGTAAGATTGTAGTTTTTGGGCTGGAGAGATGCTAGGGGTTAAGACTGCTCTTTGCAGAGACCCCGGTTCCGATCCCCAGCACCTACATGGCTTGGCTAAGAACCCTCTTTAAGCTGGATGTGTGGCGCACGCCTTTAAATCCTAGCACTTTGGGAGGGAGAGGCAGTACTCATGAGTCAGGCCAGCCTGGTCTACTGAGTGAGTTCCACGCCAGCTGGGGTTATAGGGAGACCCTGTTCAAAAAAAAAAAAGAAAGAAAAATGTTGCCTTCTAGTCCATGAATGAGAGATGTCTTTTCATGTTTTGTGTCACCTTTAATTTCTTTAATCAGTGCTTTGTAGCTTTGAGTGTGTAAATCTCTCATCTCCTTGGTTGGGTTGTCTCGTGTAATATTTTTTTTATTTGATGTTACTGTGAATGAGAGTCTACAGCTCATTAGTGCAGAGAGCTAAAGTAGATGCTTTTTTTTTGCTTTGAATCCTATTTATTAATTTTTCTTTACCTTTTCCTGCTTACTTATTTATTTTAGTTGCTCAGGCTAGGATTTTTATTACTGTGTTAATACAAGTGTGCAAGAGAAGGCATCCTTGCATTATCCCCAAGTTTTTCACTATTTACCATGTCAGCTGTATGGGCTTTTCACATATGGCCTTTATTACATTGAAGTATACTCCTTCTAGACTTAATGTATTGAGAACTTTCATCACAACAGGGTATTGAGTTTTCTCAAATGCTTTTGTTTGTGTATTGTAGTGATTCTGTGATTTCTATCCTTCTATTATAATAAGATGTATTACATTTATGTGCTTAGGCAACCTTAGTTCTCATTATTGTGTGTATGGTGATCTTTTTAATGTGCTCTTGAATTTGGTCTCCTAGCATTTTGTTCACAGAGGGCATTGGCTTATAGTTTAATTATAGTAGGATTGCCTCTTTGGTGTGAAAATAATGTTGGTCTTGTGAGTTAAGAAATGTTTCCAGGGGAGGGGCTGGAGAGATGCCTAGCGGTTTAAGAGCACGAACTGCTCTTTGCAGAGGACCGCGGTGTAATCCCCAGCACCCACATGGGGCTAAGAACCCCTCTGTAACTCCAATCTCACAGGAGGAACTCCTTGCCAGTTCCTAGGGGAATCCAGACCCCTCTTCTGACCTCACGAGGCAATTGCACTGACAAAACGGTGCACAACAACCTACAATGCAGACAGATAGGCTCATACACTATACAAAAAATAAAAAAAATTAAAAAAAAAGTTTTCAGATTTTTTATTATTATTATCCAATCATTTTTTTTTAGACAAGGTCTAAAAAAAAATAAATAAAAATTAAGAAAAAAGAAATATTTCCACTTCCTCACATGTTTGGATAAGGTTAAAGGATTGGGTTAATTATTCTCTTAGTATTTGGTAAAATTCACTAGTAAAGAGCTCTGGTCCTAGAGGTTTTCATTGTGGGGAAGTTTTTGATTACCAATTCAATTTCTTTATTCATTTACTGGGCCTATTTTGATTTTCCTTTTCTTCATGATTTAGTCTTTATAGTTTGTATATTTCTAGGAATTTATTTCTTCTTGGTGATCCAGTTTGTTGGCACATGCATAGGACCAGCTGCCTCTCCTCATCTGTATGAACTAGCTTTGGCAAGAGGAGACACTCGCCAGGCAGTCAGCTAGAAAACATGAAACACTTTGAAGCTTTTCTGTAGATGTGTCTCCTCTGGATTGAGCGTTGTGGATTCCTTTCTATTCATTTATTTTACCCATAATCATGTAGCAGTTCCTCAGGCATGCCAGGTTGTTTCATAACTTTGCCTCTCTTCCTCTCTAGTTCATTTGGTGTTTATTAAAAATCAGAAATGCCTATAAAATAGCAGTTTTTAGAAGACTGATTAAGATCGTAGTCTCTGCAGACAGCTTTCTTAGGTGTAATTCCAGCCCTGGCCATTTTTAGGTCCTTAATTTTTGGCAAGTTGCTCACCTGTGCCTGAATTTATTCATTGTTAAAATGGAGGTGAATCATTTCTAGTTGCATTGGATCATTTTGAGGTTTAAATAAATTAACCTATACCAGGCTTTTAAAGCAACGCCTGTAACAAAGTAATTATTAGATTAAAAAAATTGGACTATAAGTGGTCTTGGAGGAACAAACAAAGGCAGTTCTGGGGGTATAAGTAGCAAGATTCACAGACTGTCTCTTTTCTAGCAGAAAATCAACTTCAGCTGCATTATGTCCTGTAGTCTTTCCTTCAGATGAAAGTTTCCAGAAATACCCAGTAGGATGAGTTTGAGTCAGATGTATATCCCTTAGGGGCCATTAATCAACTGCACAGCACTGGCCCTCCAGGAAAGCATACCCACTGTGCTCTCCATGGAGTGGAGAGACTCAGCTCAGGTGTGTTTCCAGGACCTTCCCTGACTGCCTCTATCAGAGCCCCTGTGCTTGTGTGACTCACACAAGTCTCTGTGGAGCCTTGACACATAGCTACAGTTGTTTGTCAGTAAGTATGTCTCAATTCTCCAGAGTCAGGAACCAGGCTCCTGTTTTTTTTTTTTTTTTTTTTTTTTTTTGCTCCTGGTTATTTTTAATTTAGGGCACAGGGCCTGATAAAGAAGAGACATTTAATAAAATGAAATTATCCTTAAAAATCCATTCTTCTCACTTCCCTGCTTTTCTTTCTTATGAGGGTTGGCTTCCATAGACTTTGACACTTTCCCACATCAAAATCATCCAACATGATGTGTTCATTAAAAGTCCAGCGGAAAATGCCATAGATTCTATAGGATTTGGAGAAGAAGCACTTTGCTAATGTCAAAAGATAACTTGATCCAAGAAAATTGTTTTGTTGGAAAAAGAGGGCAGATAACAAAGGTTGGAAAATTCCCTCAAATCGCAGCAGCAGAATTTGTACAGGAGAAGAATTATAAGTGTATTCCTTTGTCTTTCTGTGTTTCTTATCCAGTACTTCTTAACCAGGGGTGATTTGGTCTTCAAGGAGATATTTGGCAGTGTGTAGAGATAATTTTTGTTGTCATTAGGAGGGATATCTAATAGATAGATGCCAGGAATGCTGTTGGCATCCTACTAAGCACATAGTAGCTCCCCATGCCAAGGAACTACCCAGCCCCGAGTATCAGTATTGCAGACACAGAGGACCTAGTCTAACCTGTAGTCTCCACCTCAGCATTTCTCCTGTGGAAAAGCAGAGACAGTGAGAATGTAGTACATAGATCAGGGCTGGCTGGTCATCATGAATGGCCGTGAGTGTGCAGCGTGCTACCTGAGGCCTGTAAGAAAAACTTGTGTTTGAGAGATGGCCTACAGTTAAGAGCGCCAACTGCTCTTACAGAGGACCTGGTTCGATCCCAGCACTCACATGGCGGCGATAAACCGTCTGAAACTCCAATTCCAGGAGAACTCCAGTTCCAGGTGGAGTCCGAGACCTCTTCTGACCTTCCGCGGCATGCACGGACACGGGTGCACAAACTTTGCATGCAGACAGTTACATTCATTAACACATTACAGAAATAAATTAAGATTAAAAAAAAAAAAAAAGAAAAACTGTGTTTTCCTTCTTTCCTAGTCCAGTTAAGAGGGCACCTCTTGTTCCTCCAGAAAGCAGTAAGGGAATGGTGTCAAGTTGCTTTAGGAAGAAAGAAAGATTGATGCTGGCATCTTAGGGGACCGTGCAAAGGTTTAGGAAGCAAGGTAAATTGCAAGCATTTGGGAAGAGTTCAGTGGAAGAGATGAATTGTATGCAGAGTAGCTTTTGCGTATGTTCAATAAAACAGTAACCACTTTCCTCCAGTGGTGGCATATGGAGGAGGAGAGCCTGTGTCAAATGCACCTTTTCCTAGGTTTGGAGCCCACATTGGGAAACATTTACCCATTTAAACTATGTTTCTTTTCATCTATTGACCACTCATGGAATATCCCATACTTGCCTCTTGGGTCACGGGTGAGCTCTGTCTGACCTTAAGTTTTCCGTTGGAAATATTGTCAGTGTACATCCCAGAAATGTTTCAAGTATCAACAGTTCTGTGAGCGAGGTCATGAAGTCTTGATTCGTCTTTCTGCACTAGTTGCTTTCTTTTCCTCTTCATTTTAGTCTGTTTTCGTTTTACCAACCTTTGGTCAGTCCGGAAACAGATGAATGACATAATCCATCTTACCAGAGTATTCCATATAATGGATAATGTGGACACATGAATTGGCAGTTAAATACAGCATGAAAACTAAAGCAATTGAGTTGTGTGGAAGACACATGAAAATACAGGAAGAGTGTGTCTGGGTGTTATCCTGGCTCAGAGGAGGAATAAGGTGGATGGAGTCACTGGGTCTTGGAAGGGATGGTTCAGGAGCTGATTGCCAGAAGGATCGATAGGAGATCACAGGAGGGAGAGATGTAGGAAAGAACATTTCAAGGAACCCTAACTTTCGAAGTCTGGAGGAAAAACAAGAGTATGTGCAGGAATGGCTCGAATTTGGGGCTGTGGAAGCACAAGGTACCAAGTACAACATGAGTGAGGATATAGAGGCACTCATCCAGGCTCCAGATGTCATCCTCTGTGGCTCTACCCTGTTCTGCTGCATAATCCAGATGCAGTCAGGTCCCAGTTTAATAACGCTGCCTCAGTACTATTAAAGAATCCTGGGGCTGAAGATGGCCTAGCGATTATGAGCGCCGACTGCATTTGCAGATGACCGGGTTCGATTTCCGCCAGCACCCACATGCAGCTAAAAAGAACCCTCTTAAACTCTAGTTCTGCGGGTAACCGAAAAGCCCTCTTCTGACTCCGCGGCATTGATGACATGGAGCTTGCACCAACCTACATGCAGTACACTAAAATACACAATAAAAAATAATAAATAAAAAAAAATAAAAAAAAAACAGAGTCCTTGCTCTGTGCCTTCATCTCTAGTTATTTACTATCACACAGGCAGCCTGTACTTGTAGCAGGTGATCTTACAATTTCTTATGGGCTTCTAAACCTTTTTTTTTTTTTTTCAAACAATTTTTTCTTCCCTTTTTCTCCCCAATAGCTACTATTTCCCTCTATAACAATTATAAATACCTCTTATGTGTATTTCATGTTTGTCTTGTGTTATGATAGAGATAACATATGCCCTGAAAGTCAGACATAACCTGGGCTCAAGGTCAGTCTGCTATTTATTAGCAATGTCATTCTGGGCAAATGATCCCCAAAGTATTATATTTTCTCTTACTATTTTGTCTTATTCTGAGTAAGAATTGTTGTGAATGGTAGGTTGGGCTTGTAGTTCTTTTGTCTTTTTGGCAGCTAGCCTTTAATCTGCGCGAGCCTCAGCCCTGGGCTTATGTAGTTTTGATAAACTAAGGGAATTTTAATTGCTTAATAATAAAATGTGTCAATGAGTCGGCCCTTATAATGAGTTAAAAAGGCTCTGGTCTGTTTAGCTTCTAAGACTATCTGTTAGTTCCTGACTACACAGGTTGTCTACCCACTGTAATTAGGTCATGGACGAGTTACTCAACTTCTCTGAGCCTATTACTCAAATCTGTGTTTATGCAGAATGATAATAATATACTCCTCCATAGAGTTTTAATTATGGAATTGAAATGATTGAATAGCATTTAAAAGCATGCTAATGTAAGAAATGTCACAGAGGCTAGGTTTTGGTTGCGCACGCCTTTAATACCTAGCACTTGTGTAGGTGCAGAAAGCTAGGCGGATCTTTGTGAGTTCAAGGCCAGCCGGTCTATAGAATATCGACTTCTAGGACAACTGGAGCTACGGGGAGACCCTGTCTCTCGAAAAGACGATAAAAAAAAAAAAAAAAAAAGTAAAGTTGGGCTTATGGGGCTGGAGAGATGGCCTAGCGGTTAAGAGCACTGACTGCTCTTGCAGAGGACCCGGGTTCGATCCCCAGCACCCACATGGTGGCTGAAAACCATCTGTAACTCCAGTTCCAGGGGAATCCGACACCCTCTTCTGATCTCTGAGACATTGCACGACACGGGTACACAGACCTACATACAGACAATACATTCATACAAACATACAAACAAACAAACAAATAAATTAATAGAAAAAAAAAGAAATGTCATAGTAGTAGATTTGTATACTTACTATGAGATATAGCCCAATGCCCTGAACTATGTGGATGCTTATTTCCAAGCCCAATTTTCTTCTTTTTTTTTTAAATTTATTTATTTATTATTATTTTTGTATGTGTATGAATGTACTGTCTGCATGTAGGTTTGTGCACCTGTGTCATGCAATGCCTCGGAGGTCAGAAGAGGGTCTCGGATTCCCCTAGAACTGGAGTTCTCCTGGAATTGGAGTTACAGACGGTTCTTAGCCGCCATGTGGGTGCTAGGGATCGAACCCGGGTCCTCTGCAAGAGCAGTCGGTGCTCTTAACCGCTAGGCTATCTCTCCAGCCCCCCCTTTTTTTTTAATTCTGATTTTCTTCTTTCATTTGTGTGCATTCCTTAAATACCTCAGTTCCTTGCATGACACGGGTGCCCAAACCTACAAGCAGACATTACATTCATACACATAAAAAATAAATAAAATTAAAAAAAAAAAAAACCTCAGTTCTTTGGCACTAAATTAGCTCTTCGTAACCTTCTAAGTCTTTTTGAAATCTGACTTTCATTTGTTTCCCAAGGTTCCTGGAAGCCATGGCTAGTGCTCTGACTGGTTGTCTTCACCACATGTCTTCTGAAAACTTACTGAGTGCTGTGTATTCATTTTGCATAATGAATTATTTTCCCCTGGCCTTTCTTAATCAACTTCTCAAAAAGAGAGTCATCACTGAGCTGCTGACATCAGGTAGTGTGTCACCTTGAAATTCAGAGTGGGTTAAACATGTGCAGCCGATAATGGTGAGAACGGTAAGCCCACAGAGCAGAGCCTCCTTCGGTGGCACCTTCTTACATGGGAAGTGACGACTGCTTAATCATTCTTTTGACCTGGACTGGATGCACATGTATAGATTCAGTGTTCAGGTTATTTTCCATGCCTTGATCAGAGATGTTTGCATTTCCTAGGTTTTTTTTTTGGGGGGGGTGTTATTTTCTTTTTTTTTTTGGTCTTTTTGAGACAGGGTCTCTGTGTAGCTCTGGCTGTCCTGGAACTCACTTTGTAAACCAGGCTGGTTTACAGAGTGAACCAGAACTCACAGAGATCCACCTCCCCCTGCCTCCCAAGTGCTAGGATTAAAGGCGTGCATCGCCATGCCCGGCTTGTCAACTCTTGCAGCTAGCTATAAGCACTGTCACTTGTGGCCTGTCCTGAGCACAGAGCCTCTTAGATCAAATAAGCAAATAGCTACCAAATGTCTGATTTATCTACTCTTAGAACCAAATTAGTCATTGACTTTTTAGGGAAGAAAAACAGTATTTGTGTAAGTATACAGAATTTGATAATGTATCTGAGAATAAAATAGCTATAATTCATTTTATAAACAGTGGTACAAAACCTCAAAATTGAGTTGTGACAAGCCAGCACCATGTGCTGATTGTTGAAATGTTAGAGACTAGCCTTGCAGAATTGAATTCTAATCCCAGCTTCTTGGGAAATTCCTCTTTTAAAAAAGGAGGAATTTAATCCTACTCACTTCTAGAGGTATCTTAAAGTTTGAAATATTGGGCAGTACAGGTTATTGCTCCAGACATTGAAAATCAGGGAGACATTGAAAGTCTTTTGGATAAGAAAGAAACAGTTAAGGGGTAGGGGAGTGAGGGAGAACAAGTTAAGGTCCTGGTGTGAATTTGATCCAAGTTCGTCTTACGTGATGCAAGTGTAACATAATGCATTATTCTGTATAGTTAATGTAAAAATATTTTTTAAAGATCAGAAATACACATTAATATAATTTTAAAATATGGCATTAATATTTGAGTCGTTTTCTTAAAGGTAACATAAAGAAGAATATTCTTAAGCTTCATGTTTTGAAAACTTGTCTAAAACTTGATGGTACTGCTTATCAAAAGGCCGTGCACCTGCCATTGCCCCAGCTGCCACCACAGTTGCCATTGCACCAGAGCCCAAAGGTTGAAAAGCTGCTAAGCAGACTTCTGGAAGGAAAAGGAAGCTTCTTAAAAAATGTGCAGCTGCCACATAATTATCACATTGGTATGTGACTTTCTTCACGGCTTTTTGTTTTAATTTATTTTCTCTTTGTTCTGAATAAAGATGAAGAGATTACTACAATGAATTGGCCTTGGACCTTGACCTCTTGGGTTTGGACTTACTCTGTCACCGTCTTAGCACTGTGACTTTAGAAATGAACCAAGCCCAGTTTCTGTGTCTATAAAGGAACCACAGCAGCACCCACCTCACAGAATTCTTGTGACTCATAAATGGAATCTGCATGTAGAATCCCTAGACCATGTCTGCCGCATGTTAGCTTGTTCCTTAATGTCATCCTCATTCTGATGATAATGGAGTTAGACTTTTGATTGGAAAATAACTTTGAGGGGCTGGAGAGATGGCTCTTTGGTTAAGAGCACTGATTGCTTTTGCAGAGGACCGGGGTTCAATTCCCAGCACCCACATGGTGGCTAAGAACTCTCTTTAAGCCGGGTGAAGTGGCACATACCTTTAATCCTAACACTTGGGAGGCAGAGGCAGAGGCAGGCGGATCTCTGTGAGTTCAAGGCCAGCTTAGTCTACAGAGGGAGTTTCAGGCCAGCTGAGGCTACAGGGAGACCGTCTCAAAAAAAAAGCAAAAAAAAAGAAAATTACTCTGAACAATGTTTAAGAAATAAGACCAATACTTTTTTTTTTTTCTTTTTTCAGACTTTGAAATCAGGATGGATACTAAGAGGAGCCAAGTGCTTTCATTTTCTGATGTAGATGAAGCTTCCGCCACAAACATACAAAGGTTGCTTTATATTCACTTGCTGGGCTTTCCAAATTTCAATTTTACCTTTGAAAACCTTCATATTAAATAGCAGTAACAAAATATCTTGTGTTGTAGCATTCTAGGGGCCTTCTCGTGCATGCATCTGCTGCCTAGGTGTAGATGTGCGTATGGTTGTATGCAGTTGTATGTAGTTGGGATTTCTCCTGAACCAGATATTCTTTAAAAATAGGGTTTAGAGGTTGGAGAGATTGCCCAGTGATTAAGAGCACTGGCTGCTCTTGCAGAGGGCCTGGTTTCAGTTTCTAACACCCACATGGTGCCTAACAATAGTCTGTAACTCCAGTTCCAGGAGATCTGATGCCCTCTTCTGGCCTTTCAGAGGCATTGCATACACATGATGTGCTTACATATATGAGACAAACCACTCAGACATAAAATAAAAATAAGTAAATTTTTTTAAAGTTTAAATTAAGATTTAAAGCTAAACAGTAAGATGATGTTTAATTGAAGCTATCAGTGTGATGTAAGGTTCAAACAAGATAATAACGACCATAATATATACAAATTAAATACCTAATAAAACCTCTTACTCTGCCCCTAACTCTTTCAAAAAACAAACATTAACTTCTTAACTAATTAATGGGTCAGAGCATATTGAAGCTGTTCCAAGTTTTTTTTCTTAATCACCTATTACATACAGTGTCATAACATCAGAGAGGGTACTATCTATCAGAGTAGAAGCATAAGATCATGGATTCAGTACGCACCTACCTCTGTTGAGTTAGCCTCTGTGGGGCACACAAAGGTGAATCAGCCCCAAGGAACTGAAGCCGTTCCTCTCCTGGACATGCATGTAAATACAGTGGAGGGGCAGAAAACACCTGTAGGACTCAGATTCTTACCTGGCCATCCCTGTTCATTCACACACAGTTCTGTGGCTTTTACCCTTTGTGAATCCATCTGGCAGCTTCATTGGTCTTTGTTTTAAATGCTGCCTTTTACCTATGGTACTCAGTTTCCCCCAAAGAAGCCTTTTCTTACCCAGTTGAAAACTCCTTTTTCTTTTTTATGTGATCTGCTCCCACATAACATAATAATATAATGGTTCTTTGCATAAAATACTGGGAAGTGAAAAAGCAGAGCAATCTTTGAAAGTACAGAATTGCTCTTGTAAAAGGCTGGGTCCAGAAGACAAATAGGGACATAAGTGTCTTTTGTTCTTTTTTTTTTTTTTCTCACAGTGAACTTACTTCCAGAATACAGAGAAAGATGCAAATCAAATCACACCTTTGACAGTTTCCTTACAGACTTTCTATTCAGAGTAGTCTTTCTTTTAGGGATTTTTTGGCCTCCCAGTTCTGATTTTTTTTTTTTTTTTTTTTTTTTTTTTTTTTGGTCTTTTTGAGACAGGGTCTCCCTGGAGCCCCAGCTGTCCTGGAATTCGCTCTGTAGACCAGGCTGGCCTTGAACTCACAAAGATCTGCCTGCCTCTGCCTCCCAAGTGCTAGGATTAAAGGTGTGCGCCACCACGCCCGGCTCCCAGTTCTGATTTTTAAATGTTCTTTGTGGATAGCATGTGCAAGAAGAGCACATAGAATTTGCTATGACCTGCCTCAGTACCGCTGCTGATTAAGTGTATTTGGGTCAGAGCTCAGCACCAATCTGGAAAGCCTTAAAATAGGTGCTTTCATATCTGAAAATTTCTTTCTCACAGCAGAGCCTTTCTTAAATCTGGACAACGCTGTGAAACGTTGTGTTGGATTTATAGAGTCCTTTCTCCATTGTGGCATATGCAGAGGCCAAGTGGCAGCAGCGAAGGACTGGATGGGGGTGGTGAGAAGAGTGGTCTGTGAAGAGCTCCACCCTAGCTCTGCAGAGCAGGGATGCTGCCAAGTGTAAATGCTACTCGCTGTCACTAGTCTCATGTTCTTTTTCTTTGCAGAGTAGCTGTGCTGTCTGTTGCTAAAAATGTTTACTGTTTGAATTCAAATCACCCAAGGGGATTGTTTGCTTTGAAAATGCGACATTTGAATGTAATGGGCTTTCATGTCGTTGTGGTAAGTAAAAAAATGAAAATGAATTATTTATTTTATTAATGATCATATTCTCCCAAATTCTGGAATGTTGTGGTTTCACATTGTTTACTGGGACTCTATGGAAACTGTCAGCATCATTGGAAGAAGCATTTTAGCTATTGTTTTCTTTGAAAAGAAACATTTGGTTTGGCCTCTACTCAGCCTGGCATTATCATTTAGTAGGGAGTTTTATAAATGTGATCCGGTCAGCTTTAATCCCTGTGTTCAAGAAGAAGAATGTAAATAACACCTTTTTTTACTGAGTTTTAGATACATGAAATCATTTCTAATTTTCAGATTATCTTGAACAGGGGGAGAAAAGATGTTAACACTTTTATTTTCCTGGCCAGTGTGAGACTATTGTAGTATGCTGTGGCCTGCATAGCTGGAAGACGGTTTTTCCTCTTTCCTCTTAGTTTCTCTTTGAACCTCAACACCACAGCTTTTCTTGAATGACCTTTCCAGATCTCTCTGTCTGTGGGAACCTAATAGTACATTTAGCTCTGTCTGCATGCTCCTGTGCGGCTCTTCACTCAGTGTGAAGTGTAAACGTCGAAATCTTTCATTTCCAAAAGTGGATTGTACATGGAGTGCTAAGATCTGTTATGGTCCCTTTCCCCTAATGCACCATTTAAGATTTTGGAAACCAAAACAACCCAAGAAAATATTTTTTTTACTATTTAGAGAGCCTTTCAAAATGACAAAAAAAAAAAAAAAAAAAGAAAGCCTTTAAATTTTTCTGTTTCTCACTGTTATTGCTTTAGTCCTAGCACACATCCTTATTAGGCTTAAAATACAAATGTTTATACCATGACATTTTGAAAACTGACTTGATACTACTTTGATGAGTTCGGATCTCTGAACTAGCTTTTATGTGTTACCATTTTCTCAAGACTGACTGTTTTTCTCTTTTTCTGGGAAGGTCCCTGTCTGGGAGCTGAAAAAGATAAAGATGGAGGATGCACTTACGTCATTGAAGAATAAAATCTATTCAGTTGAAGCTTGTCCTACTACTAATGTAAATTTGGAAAGCACATATTAAAATAAAGATGAACTTTTTCATATTTGGACACATGCATTGTAAAAATGACTTTAATAAAGACTGTGATTCTATTCTCAATGGAATTAGCCTGACTGCTCACTAAACAGAGACTCTTACTCGGTTCACTGTTAAAGGTCTCCTAAAGAATGGAAGAAAGAGGCTGGGTGTGGTGACATACACCTATAATCCTAGTGCTCAGCAGGCGAATCTCTGTGAGGTAGAGGCCAGCCTGTTCTACATAGCAAGTTCCAGGTCAGGAAGGACTACATAGTGAGACCCTGTCTCAAAAATAACAAAATAAGTAAAAGAATGGGAGAAGGATTGTCAGCAGCATTTTAGAATATGCTCGAAAAATTCCAGTAGAGTCATTTTCCCAACTCTGCTTATCCCTTTTATTACCAGACACTTGGTGAATTCATGAGCTCTGTTTACTTTTTCTTATTAGTTTTCATAATCTGGTTTCTTAGTTGGTGTGGGCAATTCTTTGTTTGGAATTTATATCTATATCTTTACTATAAGTTGTTCTGAGACTAAAGATTGTAACTCAGTAATTGAGATCATTCAAAAAGTGGCCACTTTGGCCTTCTAATACTGAAGTATGCAAGAAGTAGTTAGGTGGAATTGCTATATATAGATGAAGGGACTGGGGAAATGGTTCAGTGGTTAAAGCGCTTGGTGCAGAAGTGTGAGGACCTGAGTTTGGATCCCCAGCATCCATGTAAAAGCCAGGTTGCTGTGTGGGTCCATAACCTGTGTGCTGGGGGTTTGGGGGGTGGGGACATATGGACCCTGATATCTTGTGTGCCTGCCAGCCAGCCAGCCTAGTGGAAATGAAACTCAAGGTTCAATGAGAAACTTTGTTAAAATCATGGGGTGGGGCTGGAGAGATGGCTCAGCAGTTAAGAGCACTGACTACTCTTGCAGAGGACCCGGATTCAATTCCCAGCACCCACATGGTGGCTAAGAACTGTCTTTAACTCCAGTTACAGGGGAATCCAACACCCTCTTTTTTTTTTTTTAANTTTTTTTTCCAAGACAGGGTCTCCCTGTAGCCCCAGCTGTCCTGGAACTCACTCTGTAGACTAGGCTGGCCTTGAACTCACGAAGATGCAGCTGCCTCTGCCTCCCGAGTGCTAGGATTGAAGGTGTGCACCACCACACCCTGCAACACCCTCTTCTGACCTCCACAGCATTCTATGACACGGGTGCACCAACCTACATTCATACACGTAAAAAATAAAAAAAAATTTTTTTTAAATCATGGGGTGAAGTGACTGAGGAAGAACCCTGACATCAGCCTCCGGCTTCTACATGTACCCACACAGGAATTTTCCTCCTTATACACACATGCACAATGTACATAAAGATGTCTGCATTCAGCAAGCACCACATATGGAGGTGCTTCAAGGGCTCCTTGCCACAAGAGAAACACAGGCAAGAAGTAGTTCACATCTAACTTTTTGCCACTTTTGAGGTTATTCCTTTCTCCTTACCTCTCCAACATTTCACGAGACCTTTTTGAAGTAAATATAAACTGTGAAATAGATATAGGTGCTATTTTTAAATTACATCTGCTCATTCTTTGGTTCAGATAGATGTTCAAATGCAAATATTTTGTTCACTGTGCCTGCTGTTCATTATTTGTCTCTCTGGGATACAGCAGTGACTTGTGCAACTTACAGCATGGGTTCCTTGCAAGTTGGTATTATTGTACCCCTAAGTACCCAAGACATGCAGTTAGTAGGTATCATACTACTTGCTTAGCATGGCTGGGTATTTGTGTATATTCTCACTTCATTAGCTTAAAGGCCTCTTGAAGTGTAACTGTTCTTAGGATTCTCTGGGCTTTCATTTCCTTCTCTCTAGTATGTGGATAAGTTATTTCTCAAGGCTGCACGTAGCAAGGCAGGACTAAAGTTTGAATGTGAGATGAAATGAGTTTATGGAGGTAATCAACTGTCTAATTGGATTTCAGGCCTGCCTAATAAGAGAGAATCCATGCATAGTTCTGTAAACCTAGCCAAGTAACATGGTTGGAGAGGTCATAGACCCTAGAGAAAAACCCACTACTGACAGTTTCCCAAACCAATGTAATTTCTTACTATATTCTAAATACGTATCCCTGTATTCATAGACAAGTGTAGCTCTCTCCACTCAACAAAGAAGCCTTTTGCAACAGATGGAGGCCATTACAAAGCTCCACATTGATCAAAATGCAGACAGTGACTGCGATGCCTAGTTGAGCTACAATGCAACCTCCATGCCTAAGGCTCAGGGATCATTGCAGAAGAAGGGGCGAAGGCTTGTAAGAGAGAGGAACAGGATGGCTGCTTATAGATAATGTGTTCTAGACACGAGGGGAGCTGCACCTTCGGAATCTCCACAGTGTGGTTGCCTGAACAAGCCCTGCATAATGACAACGCCAGCTGACAAGCCAGTGTGGATGGGGACAATTGCACAGCATCCTACTTCTAGATGAAGAGCTACAGGCAATCAGTGGATGCTGAGGAAAGATACCAGGGATGAGCTCTAATCCCTAGTGGTCAGCCCTGAACACGTGTACCCGGGAGCACCACTGAGTGTGTGCATGCATGTGTGTATATAAATATGCATAAGTAAAAGTAATAAGATGAAATTGAGAGGCAATAGGAGGGACGGGGACATGGGAGTTGAACATGCAGTGGGGGTGGAAATGATGCAAGTATAGTACTCATGAAATTCTCAAGTTTTATTTTCAAATCTCAGATTGGGAGTGTGGGGGTGTGTGGAAGTAATTGGGAGGATTCCCTCAGCTGGTCAGTTAAAACACTGCAGCAATACGACCACAGCTGTCAGCCTTTGTCAGTGTGTCCAGCATCCGCGTAGAAAGGGTTAGAACTGAAAGGAAATTTAGATATCAGCCCATAGACCCTCCTCATTTTATAGATGAGGAAGTTAAGGCTCGAGGAGTTCTATTTTTTTCCAAGTCTCAATCATACCTTTGATTTCTATGCTGATTCACCCTGTGCTACTCTGCAGTGCCTGATCCTAGAGAACTGGCTTTTGGCTTCAGACTGAACATCATCTAGCTTTGTGTATTTGGCCAAGTGATTTAACCTTTCTAAGCCTCAAAATGAGATGAAAATATTCTGTTATTAAGGAAACTAAGGATCATACTTTAAATGTTAAGTGTGCATCAGTTTGTCCCAGTGGCTAGTAATGACTCATATTCAAAGGATTCGGCAAGTTTGTGGATACTTATCCCCACTGTTTTTATCCCTACCATTAGGTTTGAGCTGATTGACCCACCTGGCAGTTAGAAAGCATTCTTTTACTAGCTTCATCACAGATGTGGTACTGATCTGATCATGAAAAGATTCAGTCTAGTAGTGAAGATAGGAACATTCCAGTAACTGAGCTTTTTACCTTTGAAATCAGCAACGTTTTATTTTTCTTTAAGAATTACAGTGCAACGCCAGGCATGGTGGTACACACCTTTAATCCCAACACTTGGGAGGCATAGCGAGCTCCAGGCTTGCTGGGGCTACAGGGAGACCCTGTCTCAAAAAGACCAAAAAAAAAAAAAAATTAGTGTGAGAAGACATATATTCTGCTAGCAGAATATATAAATTAATACTTTTTTTGAATGTATTTTCTTTTTTTCTTTTTTTGAGTTTTTTATTGTTTTATATATATTTGTACAAGATTATGTTACAAATCAAATCTAGACCTGTGTTCCCCTCTGAATGTATTTTCATATTTAAAGAAAATGACTGCATTGGAGTATAATTAGCTTAAAATAAGTGGCATTTAGGGTGCATTGTTTAATAACTTTTTAGACAGATACAACATGCACATACTAAGAATCCATCACCACAATCAAGAGAATACCCTTCATCTGAAAGGGTCCTCTTCCATTCCCATTTCTTGGAAACCACATTGAGAACAATAGTGTTTCCATAGGCCTAGTTCTGGAGTTCTTGGAAGTATCTATTTGGGGGTAGGTAGGAAAAATACTTCCCTTACATAGGAAATAAATTGGGGCTGGAGAGATAGCACAGTGATTAAGACCACTGACTACTCTTGCAGAGGACCTGGGTTCAATTCCTAGCACCCACATGGGAGCTAACAAATGTCTATAACACCCTCTTCTGACCTCTGCAGGCCTTGCATGACACAGGTGCACTTAAACACATGCAGGCAATACACTCTTATGTATAAAATAAAAATAATAAAATATTTTAAAAAGAAATAAATGTTGCTGGGTGTGGTAGCGCACTCCTTTAATCCTAGCACTCGGGAGGCAGAGGCAGGCAGATCTTTGTGAGTTCAAGGCCAGCCTGGTCTACAGAATGAGTTCCAGGACACCTGGGGCTACAGGGAAACCCTGTCTCAGGGGGAAAAAAAAAAAAGAAGAAAAAATAAATGAACAAAGCCCAAAGTATCAGAGATATGCTTTTGTGACATTTCCAAGTAGTTTATGTAAAGAATAAAATTAATAAAATTGTTGATCTCACTTTCTGCATACAGTTATTAAGTATGAAATGGCCACATGCAATTCTTGGACAAGACATCATTTTAATAAGTTCTTCAAGTTCTTGGTACTATTATTTTGTTTTATTTTATTTTATTTTATTATTTTTTGTGTTTTTGAGACAGGATCTCCCTTTAGTCCCAGCTGGCCTGGAGCTCCCTTTGTAGACCAGGCTGGCCTTGAACTCACAGAAATCTGCCTGCCTCTGCCTCCCGAGTGCTGGGATTAAAGGCGTGCGGCACCACACTGGCAACAAGACTATTTATAAAAATACCTGAGGAGGAGCTGGAGAGACGGCTCAGTGGTTAAGAGCACTGGCTGCTCTTGCAGAGAACCTGGGTTTGAGTCTCAGCACTCATATGACAGCTAACTGCCCTCCATAACTCCAGTTCCTGGGGAATTCAACACCCTCTTCTGACCTCCGTGGGCATTACATGACACAGGTCCACTTGCATACATGCAGTCAATACACTTATACACCTTAAAAAATAAAAGTACCTGAGGAAATAGTTTAGGGCCTTTCAGACACCATTTAAAACTGAAAATTTCATTTATAGCCCGACAGCTCTTTTTATATTATTGGGAAAATGTACTGTTGTTATTTTTGTATGTGGTGGTACAGATGAAACTCAGATGCATTTCAAGTTTTAAATAGCAAGTATTTTCAACTGTGATCTAATTTACAGCTATCTCTAATGAAATAGAAGTAGCCATAAGAGAGATTTGAGGCATCCGTTGGCCCTGTATCTGTAATAAGCTGGTATTCCTCGAACTCTGTCTGCATTTTACTGACATTATCTGACTTTGGAAGATCCCTTGTCCATGATGGCCAGTGGCTCACTCAACAGCAGGGCACTGTGCTCAGGTGTTAGGCCGGACTCTTGGCTGCATGGGACAGAGCAGCATAGCAGTAAGGGTCCCATGCTTCTCATTCATATGGGCCATCAAGCCCCATCCTGCTAGAGCTGCCTTCTAGGTAGCCAGCTATAAGTTAAAGAGGTTACTGGCCAAGATGGCTGTGGCTCGCCCAATTTTTGGCTACCTGGAGGCAGAGAAGTTAGATATATTGACATACTTATGACCCATTTTTTTTAATATGCCTGTGCCCAGAAAACAATGTCAGTCTGTATTTTACAGATTCCTTTTCTTTTTTCCCTTTTATTAATTTTTTTCAATATATATTTATTGATACTGTTGTACATTTCATATGAAACATCTTAATCATCGTTATACCCTCTCCCCAGTCTGCACCCCCATACCCCCACAGGAGTTCATGCATTCTGTCATATATGTTAAGGTGTATTGAGTTAAGTTTGTGTGCCCAGATATCCAGTCAGTGCAAGTTCACCCACTGGAGCCTGCTCAGCCTGTCTAGAGTCTCTCTCTCTTAACGATGATCAACCCTCACCCAGCAGTGTCCAGCTGCCAATAGTTCTGCTAAGGTTGGGGTCTGCTGCCCATTCCCCCAGCTCTGTGCTGGGTTTTTGTGTGAGTTTGCATGACCCTTGTGAATGCTGACACTACTGCTGTAAGGTCATATGAGCAAGTTCCCAGAGGCCTGGAAGATTTTGTCTTTATGATCATGAACCAACCCTAGCTCTTTAACAGTCTTTCTGCCCGCCCCTCTCTTCATGGTCCCAGAACCATATGTGGGTACAGTTTAATATAGGAACCCTATTCAGGGACACACTCTCTGCACCTTTATTCTCTACGCTTTGGCCAGTTGTGGCCTTCTGTGTGTGGAGTACTCTGCTGCACGAGGAAGCTTCACTGGAGGGAGTTAAGAAATGCATTAGGATTCTTTCTACCCCATGTTTTGCTGAAATTCACAAGCCTTAGGTATATCGAGAATCCATTGTAAATCTGTCACTTAGGGCTTATTCTGTGTGAGATTAGCTGTGGAACTCATGTTAATTGTCTCCATTTCTCACAAAAAAGAAGCTTCTCTGATGAGCGGTGAATGGTATCCTTGTCTGTAACTATAAGGACCCATATCTAGCATATGTAAGAAATTTTATTTGTCCAGGGATATGACAGAGGTAGGGTTTTCTCTAGGATCTATGACCTCTCCAGCCATGTGTATTTAGCAATGTTTACAGTGCCACACATGAGTTTCCTCCCACTGAGAGACTTTTAAGTCCAATTTCATAACTTTGATTAGCCCAAAATGAAGTGCTACTACTGCTCTTGTTGTTGTGCTGGCCATTGTTGTGGTTATTAGGCTTTTTTTTTTTTTTTTTTGGTCTTTTTGAGACAGGGTCTCCCTGGAGCTCCAGCTGTCCTGGAACTCACTCTGTAGACCAGGCTGGTCTTGAACTCACAAAGATCCGCCTGCCTCTGCCTCCCCAAGTGCTAGGATTAAAGGCATGCACCACCATGCCCGGCAGTGTTTGTTAGGCTTTGAAGCTGGGGTCAGACCGCTGGTTGAGTTCTCTCCCTTAGCCTCTTGCATAGTATCCTCCAGAACTATGAGAGCTAGACTTCAGGGATGAGGCTTCTAGGTCAGTTCAGCTCCTTTGCTTCAAGTCCTGTGTTCAAAGTATGTCCTGTTTTCAGCAATAGGGTCTAACCTTCAAGTTATGGGAGGTAATCAAGGACTGAGGCAATAGCCCGAGTTATTTTGAGAATCTCTTGGACTACTCTGATCAACAGAAGGGAGGTTTCTCCTGTCTGGCACTGAGTTTTTTTGTTATATAGCCTTCACATATACACATGTACTCACGTTCAGATGTGTGTGTATGTGTGTGTTGCAGTAGGGTTAGTTCCTTGTGGTTTTCACACCACCTTATTTGGCTCTCCTCTCTCCCTGCGTAATCTCCCTCCTGAATTAAAGTACCTCCACTTTTCCCTTACTAATACCTTTCTCCATCTCTTGAGCTCCTTCTCCTTTCCCATGGTTTCTTGGGTGGCTGGGGCTGGAGCAGCAAGCCAAGGGTCACATCTCGCAATGAGCACAGGAAGTCAAGAGAGAGCCTCTGGAGACTAGCAAGGCTTGTTAAACTCACTAAGCCTGACCCCAATGATGTACTTCCTCCAGCATGGCCACACCTTCTAAGACCTCCAAGAACACTGCCACCAACTGGAGACAAAATGTCTGAATACTTAAAGGCTATGGGGGGACACTCTAATTCAAACCACCACAATGTCCTTCCCTTCTCCCTTCCTGGAACTAAATGAAAATGAAAATACAACACAACAGAACTTCTGGGACACCTTAAAAGCAGTCCTAAGAGGAAAATTTATAGTGCTAAGTATCTACATTAAAAAAATATAAAAGAATGCATATAAATGACTTAGTGGTGGAACTCATGACTCTGTAAAGGCAAGAACAAACCAACCCAAATCTAGCAGATAAGAAAGAACAAAAATCACAGCAGAAATTAATTCAATAGAAACAAAACAATACAAAGAATCAATGAATCGAATAGCTGGGTTTTTTAAAAGTTAAACAAATAGATGGACCGTTAGCCAGTTAGCAAAAAAAAAAAAAAATCCAAATTACAAAATCAGAGATGAAAGAGGAAACATTACAACAGGCACCCCCCAAAATTCCAGAATCTTATAAGGGAATACTTTAAAAATGTATATGCTATTTTTAAAATTTATTTATTATATTTTAAAGGATTCACAATATAAGAGCACAGTTGTTGTCAGATCACATTGACATTGCTCAGTTTGCCATACAATCAGGTAATTGGCAATAGCATCCACAAATGAGGGATACCATTCATCGTTTGTTTTTCTAGGACTGTGTTACTTCACTCAGCATGATATTTTCTAGCTCTAGCCATTTACCTGCAAAACTCACGATGTCATCTTTCTTTACACTGCATAGAACTCCATTGTATAGATGTACCACACTTTCTCTATCCACTCGTCAGTTGAGGGGCAATTGGGTTGGTTCCAGCTCCTTGCTATTGTGAAGAGAGCTGCAATAAACATGGCTGTGCATGAATCTCTGCAGTAAGATGAAACTTGTGGGTACATGCCTAGGAGAGATATGGCTGGGTCAGGTGGCAAGTTCATTCCAAGTCTTCCAAGTGTTCTCCACACTGCTTTCCATAGTGGCTGTACAAGTTTACATTCCGACCAACAGTGGATGAGTGTTCCCCTTTCTCCACAACCTCTCCAGCACTTGGTATCATTTGTTTTCTTGATCCTAGCCATTCTTATTGGAGTAAGATGTTATCTTAAAGTGGTTTTTATTTGCATTTCCTTAATGATTAATGATGTTGAACACTTCTTAAGATGTTTCTCAGCCATCGCTAATTCCTCACTGATGAAGTCTCTGTTCAGCTCTTTTCTCCATCTATTGAGTGAGTCGTTTGTTTTCTTCTTTGTTTTTTGAGTAGTTTATATATTCTGGAATGCTTTGTCAGATGTTTCTGCAGTGAAGGTTTCCTCCCACTTTGTGGGATTTCTCTTCACTTCCTTGATTGTTTCTTTTGATGTACAGAAGCTTTTGAGTTTAATGTGGTCCCATTTGTCAACTGTCGACCTTAATTCTTGCACAGCTGCTGTCTGATTTAGGAAGTCTTTTCCTATGCCTATGTCTTGTAGTTTGCTGCCAACTTTTTCTTCTATCGCCTTCAGAGTTTGGGGTTTCATGTTGAGGTCTTTAATCCATCTGGAGTTGACTTTTGTACAGGGCGAGAAGTAGGGGTTTAATTTCATTCTTCTACAAGTGGTGATCCAGTATTGCTAACACCACTTGCTGAAGATGCTGTCTTTTCTCCATTGTGTCTTCTTGGCCCCCTTGTCAAATATGAGATGGCTGAAATTGTATGTGTTCAAGTTTGGATCTTTGGTTTTATTCCATTGGTCAACAGGTCTGTTTTTGTGCCAGTACCAAGCTGTTTTTATGACTATAGCCCTGTAGTATAGTTTGAAGTCTGGTATAGAGATCCCCCCCCCCCCCCCGTATTGCTCTTTTCACTCAGGGTTGTTTTGGCTATCCGGGGTCTTTTGTTTTTCCAAATGAAATTAAGGACTTTTTTTTCCAAGCCCTGTGAAGAAATTCTTGGGGAATTTTAATTGGGATTGCTTAAATCTATACAAAAGAGTTTTGGTAAAATGGACATTTTTACAATGTTAATTTTCCCAATCCAGGAGCATGGGAGGTTTTTCCATTTCTGATGTAGTCTTCAATCTCCTTTCGTTCAGGGCTTTAAAATTTTTTTGTTGTAGAGATCTTTGGTGTCTTTGGTTAGGTTTGTTCTTAGGTATTTTATTGTTTTTGAGGCTATTGTGAGTGGGAAGGTCTCCTTGAATTCCTTCTTCAGTTGCTTGTTGTTGGTGTAAAGAAAGGCTACTGATTTTTCTAGGTTAATTTTGTATCCTGCCACTTTACTGAAGCTCTTAAGCATTTCTAGGAGTTCTCTGGTGGAGTTTTTAGCATCTCTTAAGTAAACAATCATATCATCAGTGAAAAGGGACAGCTTGACTTCCTCTTTTCCAATTAGTACTCCTTTCATTTCCTTTTCTTGCCTTATTGCCCTAGTGAGTGTTTCAAGCACTATATTGAAGAGGAGTGGTGACAGGAGGCAGCCTTGCCCAGTTCCTACCTATAAAGGGAAAGCTTCTGTTGTTTCCCCATTTGGGATGATATTGGCTGTGGGTTTTCTGAATATGGCTTTGATTATATTGAGGAATGATCGCTCCCATCCAATTCCCTCTAGGACTTTAATCATGAAGGGATGCTGGATTTTGTCAAAGGCTTTTTGCATCGTCAATTGAGATGATGGCATGGTTTTTGTCTTTCAGTCCTTTTATATGTTTGATGATATTTATTGATTTTCATATGTTGAACCATCCCTGCATCTCTGGTATGAATCCAACTTGGTCATGATGGATGGTCTTCTTGATGTGAGTCTGTATGTGATTTGCCAGTATCCTGTTTAGAATTTTGGCATCTGTTTTCATTAGGGAGATGGGTCTATAGTTCTCCTTTTTGGTTGTGTCTTTGCCTGGTTTTGGTAATAGAGTGATGCCGGCATCATAGAAGGAATTTGGGAGAATTCCCCCTGTTTGTGTCCTTCTAAACAATTTAAGTAATAATGGTTGTAAGTCTTTTTGAAATGTTTTATAGAATTCTGCTGTGAAACCGTCTGGGCCTGGGTTTGTTTTTAGTTGGGAGGTTTCTTATTACATTTTCAATTTCTTCATATATTAGGGTCTGTTTAAGCTGTCGATCTGTTCTTGGTTGAGCTTAGGTGATTCCTAGGATTTCAGATATTCATCCATTTCTCCTAGGTTTTCAAACTTGGTAGACTATAGGTTTTTGAAGTATTCCCATATGATTTTCTGGATCTTTTCATTATCTATTGTGATATTTCTCTTTCATATATGGTATTAAATTTGAAAATTTAAAAGAAATGTATGAATTTCTAAATTCATGGGAACTACCAAAATTAAACCAAAAGAGATCAACAGACCTATAACAAATCAGGAAATTGCAATAGCAATAAAAAAAAATTCCCAAGTAAAAACAGCCCAAGTTCAGGTGGATTCAGAGCAGAATTATATTAGATGTTCAAAGAAGATCTACAACCTACACTTCTTAAATTATTCAAAAAGATAGAAACAGAATGTGAAGTCCCAAACTCCCTCTATGAAACCAGTATTACTGTATGTTCTAGTTTGTCTTCCATTGCTGTGACAAAACACTGTGACGGACACCAACTTAGGGAGGAAAGAGTTTATTCAGCTTACATCTCCTGGGTCACAATTGACCCCTTGTCAACTTGACACACAAAACACATCACTATTAAACCACTACCTTTCCAGTTCTTATCCCCAAGGTATGATGTTAACATTAATCACAACCTAAGACAGTACAACCTTAAAAGCCCCACAGTCCTTAAAATGTCCAAATACTTAAAAATTCACAGTCTATTAAAAGTCTCTTAACTGTGGGCTGCTGTAAAATCTAAAACAAGTACTGTCTTATTTCAAAGGGAAGAATCAGGCACTCTCAAACAAAACCTAAGTCCAGCAAAGTAGCTCAAGGCTGGACACCTGGGATTCACTCACAATCTTCTGGGCTCCAAAGGGTTCAGCAACTCCACTTCTCTGACTCTGCCATCCGTGGCACACACAGCTCATCTCACAGGCCCAGGCCAACTCCATTTAACACCTGCTGGTACTCTTGGTGGTCATTCCATGGTCCTGGGATCTCCAAAAAGCTGGGGTCACCACTGAAACTGAGGCAGCACCTTCACCAATGGTCTCTTCTGACCTCTCCTGGTGCAAAGCCTCAGCTTCTCTCCATGACCCCTGCCATCCTGGGGTCCTCACTGCAACTGAGTTGCACTTCCACCAATGGTCTTTCCTGACCTCTCACAGTGCCAAGCCTTGGCTGCTCTCTGTGACCCCTTCAACACCAGAACCATATAGGAGACTCTTACACACTACCAAGTCCTGCTTCTGGCTTGAGATGGAGGATCAGGGCCCTTCTGGAACATAACTTGTGTGCTGACCCTGAAGAAATTCTTCCCAGAAGATTTCACTACAGTGATGCTGGTCTCTTGTTACTTACAGCTGATTTTTCAGCCCAAGCTAACCAGCATCAATTGTCCCAGTACAACAAAGATTTCACTTCAGGTTCTGGTCTCTTGTTACTTACAGCTGATTCTTTGGCCCCAGCTGACCAGAACCCACAGATTAAACAGTCCTGAGGATCTCTGCTTCCCTTTGAAACTAGAAACATCACAAGCCAGGCCTCCATCTTCTACAACTCTTTCAGCAAAACTGTTCCAAGTTCCACAGCCACAATCTTTAGGCATTCAATGATTTTTCTGGCCAAAGTTCCATACGCTTCCACAATCCTTCCCCAAAACACCAAGGTCAGGTCTCACAGCAATAGCCCATTCTCTGGTACAATTTCTGTTGTAGTTTTTCTTCTATTGCTGTGACAAAACACTCTGACTGACACCAACTTGGGGAGGAAAGGGTTTATTCAGCTTACATCTCCTGGGTCACAGTTCATCACTTAGGGAGCCCAAGGCAGGAACTCAGGGCAGGAACCTGGAGGCAGGAGCTGAAGCACAGGCCATGGAGGAATGCTGTTCACTGGCTTGCTC
>VZQC01015508.1:2371545-2445201 GCA_009823505.1 Rhizomys pruinosus
CTTTAAAGGGAATATTTCTGTCATTTCCCCATTTAGGATGATATTGGCTGTGGGTTTCCTGTATATGGCTTTGATTACATTGAGGAATGATCCCTCCAATCCAATTCCTTCTAGGACTTTAAGCATGAAGGGATGCTGGATTTTGTCAAAGGCTTTTTCAGCATCAATTGAGATGATGGTGTGGTTTTTGTCTTTCATTCCATTTATGTGTTTGATGATGTTTATTGATTTTCATATGCTGAACCATCCCTGCATCTCTTATATGAATCCAACTTGGTCTTGATGGATGATCTTCTTGATGTGGGTCTGTATGTGATTTGCCAGTATCCTGTTTAGAATTTTGGCATCTGTGTTCATGAGGGAGATGGGTCTATAATTTCCTTTTTAATTGTGTCTTTGCCTGGTTTTGGTAATAGAGTGATGCTGGCTTCATAGAAGGAATTTGGGAGAATTCCCTCTGATTGTATCCTTCTAAACAGTTTCTGTAATAACGGTTGTAGGTCTTTTTTAAATGTTTTATAGAATTCTGCCATGAAATTGTCTGGGCCTGGCCTTTTTTAGTTGGGAGGTTTCTTATTACCTTTTCAATTTCTTCATATATTATGGGTCTGTTAAGCTGTGGATCTCTTCTTGGTTGAGCTTTGGTGATTCCCAGGATTTCAGATATTCATCCATTTCTTCTAGGTTTTCAAACTTGGTAGATCATAGGTTTTTGAAGTATTCTGCTATGATTTTCTGGATCTTTTCCTTGTCTGTTGTGATATTTCCCTTTTCATCATGGATTGTATTGATTTGGAGTTGTTCCTTCTTTCTTTTGGTTAACTGGGCTAGAGGTCTGTCTATCTTCTTTATTCTTTCAAAGAACCAACTTTTGGCTTCATTGATTTTTGTATTGTTTTCTTCATTTCTATTTCATTGATTTCTGCTCTTATTTTTGTTATTTCTTCCTGTCTGTTGCATTTAAAGTTTATCTGTTGTTGCCTCTCAAGTGCTTTTAGCTGCAGTATTAGATCATTCACTTGTGCTCTTTCTGTTTTTCTAATGTAGGCACCCAAGGCTATAAACTTCCCTCTTAGGAGTCCTTTTATGGTATCCCATAGGTTTTGTTGTGTTGTATTGTCATTGTCATTCAGTTCCAGGAATGCTTTTATTTCTTTATCTCTTCCTTGACCCATTCATTATTCAAGTGTGTGTTGTTTAGTCTCCATGTGTTCTTATAGGCAGTAGGGCTTATCCTAGTGTTGATATTGAGCTTTATTGCACTGTGGTCTTGGGGAAGTTTTCATCTATTATTCTGTTGAAGATTTGTTCAATACCATTCTCTTGGGATTCTTCTCCTTCCTCTACTCCTATGATGGGGAGGTTTGATCTTATCATAGTGTCCCACAGTTCCTGGTTGTTCCACTTTTGCGTATTTTTAAATTTTTCATAACCTTTACTTGAGGTTTTTATTTGTTCTGTGTTATCTTCCAGGTCTGATATCCTTTGTTCTGCTTCCCCCATTCTGCTTCTGAGGCTTTTTCCATTCCTTTCCTCTTGATTGTTTCATTTCCTTCTTCATTTCCTCTTCTGATTTCTTTAGTATTTCTACTTCCTTTTCGAGTTTCTCAATCTCTTCCTGTAGCTCTTTGCTTCACTGGTTGGTTTCCTTATCTTTTTCAGTATGGGATCTTTTCAGTGTTTCCAGTTCCTTCCGGAGTTTGTCATTCTCTCTCTCTAGGTCCTTCTTGAGTTCTTCATTCTCTTTTCTTAGTTCTTTGATTTGCTCTTTATAATCTTGTATTTCTTTAAATATGTTCCCATTTGTATTTCTTATATCTGTGTCCTGGACCACCCCCAGGGGGATCCCACTGCAGGAATCTCCCATAGGGTTGGTAGAGCTTGGTGTGGGATTATCCCGCCCCTTTCCTGTGTTGTCTCTTCTTCGTGTTCCTGGCATATGAGCTACTCCTTGCCTGTATTCCAATGTGAGTCCTAAATGCCTCTTCACTGTGTTGAAGGCTTGCTTTGCTGGCCTCCTTCAGATGCTTTTGTAATCCCAGTTGTGGGTGGGGGGCTGTGGGTGGGCTCTTTAGCCTGCTCCCAGGCACCTGCACTTGCCTCAGCTCTTCCTGGGAGATCTCAGATCTCAAGACTCACACAACACTACCTTTTATACCAGCTGGGAGGATAACTCCACACCCACAGCCACAAAAGCCAATTAAGCCAAAGACAACTGGATTTACGGATTCACTATATTAAATCAATCAACAATCAGCCTTGCTGAAGCACCAGCTGCTGCCTACCTACCTGCACTTGCCTCAGCTTGTCTTGGAAGATCTCCAGCCTTTCTATATATCAATAACAAGCAATCAGAGAAACCATTCATGGAAACCTATTAACAGTAGCCTCAAAAAAAATTAGGATTAAACCTAACCAAAGACATTAAGATCACTACAATGAAAACTTAAAATATTTGAAGAAAGTTTGAGGAAGACACCAGGAGATGGAAAGACCTCCCATGCTCTTCGATTGGTAGAATTAATATTATTAGAATGATCATTTTACTGAAACCCTACAGATTCAGTGCAATGCTGATCAAAATATCCATGACATTTTTTACAGAAGTAGAAAAAAAATCCCAAAATTCATATGGAATCACAAAAGATCTAGATTAGCCAAAGCAACCTTGAGCAAAACCAGCAGTGTTGGGGGAATCACCATACTAGATCTCAAACTATATTACAGGGTTATAGTCATAAAAACAGTGTGGACTGGCAGAAAAACAGACACATAGATCAATGGATGATCACACAAGATCAAAACATGCTTACGTGCAATTTCAGCCACCTTATATTTGACAAAGGTGCCAAGAAAACACACCAGTGGAAAGACAGCATCTTCAACAAATGGTAGTGGCAAAACTGGATCTCTACCTGTAGAAGAATGAATTTAGACCCTTTCACCCTACACAAAAATCAACTGCAAATGACACAAAGTTCTCAATGTGAAACTTGGAACTGTGAAACTGTTAGAAGACAACATAGGCAGATATAAGCATAGGAAAAGACTTTCTAAATTGGGCATCAGTTTCCTTTTCATCTTTGAAATTAGGTAGTTCTGGATGGAAAAATAGCTCAGAAGATAAGAGCATACACACTGCTCTTTTAGAGAACCCAAGCTTGGCTCCCAGCACCCACGTCAGGCTGCTCACAAGGGCCTAAACTCCAGTTCTGTTGGACCTAACACTCTCTTCCTGCCCCCATGGGCCCTGAACACCCACACACAGACACACATGCATACAAATAAATAATCATAAAATTTTAAAATTAGGTCAAATAAGAGGGGATTATGCATCACTTGTTTCTGCCAACACCAACAGAGCATCTGCTTTGTCAACAATAGCCATAGCAGAGGTACCAGGATGCAACATGGTAGGAAATAGGGTCCTTCTGCTGGTTGGGATGGTGGCTGTGTCAGTATGGCTTTGGAACCAGTGACTGGGTAGTGTCCTCTTGAGTTTCCAGCTTCTGGGCTATAAGAGGGAGACAGAAGCAATTTCTAACAGCAAGTTCTGTGGTGGTCTGAGAGTCATTCCTGGGAGGTAGATGGTCTGATGTTCTTGAGCTGATTTGACATGGATCTCACCCTCCATGGGTTCTCCAGGAAGCAGTAGTTTCCCTGGCAGGGGAGGAGAGAAACCACCCACCTCCCTTTGTTTTCTGCTTGTTCTTTTTTTTTCTGCTTCTTCTTTTTGTACTCAGGCTTCATTCCTGCAATTCATCACAGTTCTCCCACTTCCTGCAGTCTTTTAACACTGGAACCCATGGTCCTGAAAAGGGGAAAGAGGATAGTATCAAACTTTGACCTAATGTGCTGCCTTAGGAAATCCACTTTATGTTAAGAGATACAAAAAGGAGAAGATGGGCAATTTATGAAATACATCTGTTTTCCATCTTACAATTAAGTAGAGAGTGCATCAGGGAATGGTGGCACACACCTTTAATCCCAGTACAAAATGAAAAGAGAAGAGGGGAGGGGAGGGGAGGGGAGGGGAGGAGCAGAAACTATACAATCATATTTGGAGACCTTTGTAGTGCTGGATATTGCTTAAATTCATCAGAAAATACTCCTACCTTTTATAATGACTTTTTTTTTTTTTGTATTTTCGAGACAGGGTCTCCCTGTAGCCCCAGTTGTCCTGGAATTCGCTCTGTAGACCAGGCTGGCCTTGAACTCAAAAAGATCCACCTGCCTCTTCCTCCCAAGTGCTAGGATTAAAGGCGTGCGCCACCACACCCGGCTGTAATGACTTTTTAAAGCTTTATTGTTAGTGTGGGGCGCATGCGGAGATCAGAGGAAAGCTTCAAGTTGGTTGTCTCCTGCCACCCTCACATGGGTTCTGGGGACTGAACTTAGGTTGAGCTTGCACAAGCAACACTTTCACATCTCCACCCATCTCGCCAGCCCCACTCCTGTATGTACTGAATGCTGGGCTTAAAGAATACCCAATTTTGAATAAAATGGAAGATAAATGAAAGGGCAATGACTTCTTGAGCAGCTTGGAATTCAAAATGTACAGTTCCATTTGTTGCAGTTACAGGCTGTGTTTGACATGGGCTCCCATGTGGGCACGGGTCCCAAGTGCCCGCACTTCTCCCAGCTGCCCCTGGGCAGAGCTCTGTACAGGCCAAAGAAGATTCTTCTCCCTCTGTTTTCTTATAAGCTTTCCAGGCACTGGAGCCATTGTTAAAGCATCCCAACAGGCCAGGGTAGTTAAAGCAGAACAGGTTCTCCACAATATTTCCTAAATGAAACTTAAGTCAACAGGCAGCTTGAAAGAAAAAGCAACTAAGAAGGTTCTGGTCACATGTTTTGGAGATTGAGGTAGCAAAATCACTTTTACATTTACTTGGTCATGTTTAGAAAGAATGCTTTCTACTCTACATAATTTACTTAAGTTTTCAAAGCCAATTTTATTGAAGCTTTGTGCATTTCATACCAATCAAATCTAGACCCCCTTCCCCCTTGCTTGCCCCCCCACCCCACCAGAGTTCATGCATTCTGCCAAACATGCTTTACATCTTTTTCTCAGTCTCTTTTAAAATTTTCGATTCAGAGTTTACTGTTTTGGCCAAAAGTTCACCATTTCAGTCAGTTCTTGACCCAGTCTTCTTTTTTTTTTTTTTTTCTTCTTCCTTTTCTTCTTCTTCTTCTTTCCAATTTGCATAACTCCAAAATATGCATATATGCATGCCACACAGATATCAAGATAGGTTTTTACCATCTTTTAGCTTATGATTTCTTTTTTAAAATTAATTTTTTTTAAGGAATTGTTTGAAGGCTCTCCTTGGCAAGCCCAAATAACCATCAGTTCTACTTTTTAGTTCCACACTGAGGTCTTCCCTTCCCATGGTCACCCAAATGGGGTCCAGTAAGCACTGTGTCCTGTATTGATCTTCCTGTACTGGTCTCTGTGATACAGCCTGGGTAGTCCAACAATGACAATCTATACTCTGAAGAGGCTGAAACCCCAGTAGTTGCTCAGTTCACAAGCTGGATGTCTCAGCAGTCCCCATCTGGCACTGAAGGTTTGGAGACTTCAGTCCATACTGGAAGGTTGAAAAGCTGTATCTCATGTCTTTGAAGGATGGCAAAAGCAGTGGCAGCCACAGGGTAGCTGCACTTGCCAGTAAAAAATGAAGACAGGCAAAACAACAGTGCTTTTTTTTTTTTCTTTTTGTCTTTTCACTAAGATCTCAAGTTTTATACCTGAAGTACAATTTCTCAGGCCTTACTAATTATTTATAATTATTTATTTCTGGTTATACTTTCCTTTTGGATGTTTAAGGCCACACAGTTAGCCCAGATTAACCAAGGTTTTGTTTTATCAAGGTCAGTTGAGGATCTGGCCCACAGGGGTCACTCAGATTTGTTTTTTTTTGGGGGGGGGAAGAGGAAGCCCCTGGCTCCTTTTGGCTTTTCATTTACCAGTTCTATCCACTCAAGACCAAAGTCAGGTCTTGCTAGACCAGGCTTCCCTTTATGAAGTATGAGCAGACTTTCCTCTTTATAGACTGGACACTGGCTGAAGTCCCATTAGTGGATCTCCAAGACCTCCCTGCACAGGAAGAATGGTGACTCACATTTGCACGACATTTCAAGAGATGCTCCCACGCATAGTTCCCTGGGACTTAGTTGACCTCTGAGGGCAAGGAACAAAGTTATCCCTTAAGACCTTTGGCCAAATTGGTATGGACATTAAGTATGGTTGTTAAGTATCCAGAAAGGCTAAGTTACACCAGCCTGATACTTTTTTGTTAAGTATCCAGAAAGACTAAGTTACACCAGCCTGATACTTTTAACTACTGTATAATATTTTAGAAAAGGCTTAGAAAAAAGTTCAAGCAGCCTTGTATAAGAAATACTTAGAAGCACTCCCATAAAATAAATACTGTGGTTGGACACAATGTCATGACAAACTAGTTTTTTTCTCATTTTTTGATTTTATATTACTCTAAAATATGCATACATACCCTTCACCCATATACCCAAAATTCCCAAGTTTGAAAATAAATGGTAGGTTAATTCTAGAACCTGTTAAGGGATTCACAATATAAGAGCACAGTTGTTTTCAGGTCATGAGGAATATAACATTAACATTGCTCAGTTTGCTTTACTACTAGGTACTTGGTGCTAGGATCCACAGATGAGGGATACCATCCATCCTTTGTTTTTTTGGGGGGGGGGGACTGTGTTACTTCACTTAACATAATATCTTCAAATTCCATCCATTTACCTGCAAAGTTCATGGTATTCTCTTGTAAAATCAGTAAAACTGCCTTCTTTAATTGACTAATGGACATAGAAACTGCAAAAAGTATTATTCGCTATTCAGAACCAAATATAATGCTAAAGTCTCCTTAAGCTACGAACTTAAGCAAAATATATTAATACAGGAGCACTGACATCAACAATGGATTACTCTACCAAGGAGATGTTGGCCAGGGGATCCAAGCCCCCACAAAAAGTAAAGGCTCCTTGCCTCCAAACCAGGATATCTGCAGGAAGAGAGGCGATAAGGCCCTGCTGTTGAAGACCTGATATAAACATGGGAAAGATGTATGGAGACCGCACTTGCAAGCATACGGATGGCCTCTGGAATGCCGGAGAGTGTTACCAAAGGCCACTAAACCAATAAAGCAAATATGGGTCTCCTTGAGTCAAGCAAAACCCCTCCATCAGCACCAGCTACACCTCATCTGCCTGGAAATACTGTGCAGCAGTGGCAGCCTTATGTCTGTATATCCCAATTCTAATTGGCTATTGGCTCTCTCCTTGGAGGAATAACCCACGGCTGATGCCACAAGCTTACATCCTCTAATGGTTAGGAGATGTTATAAACCACACGAAGACCCTGTCATACTTAACAGAAGAAAATGTAATTCATGGATTAACATACCATCCAAACATCTGTGTCTATACCAAAGTAACCTACCATAACAATTAGTACTGTTTAAATACCTATATATCTAATTGCGTGTGCTTCATTAGTAGGATCGAAAGGCTATATATTATACTGTTTAAATACCTATATATCTAATTGCATGTGCTTCATTAGTAGGATTGAAAGGTTATGCCTGGACAAGCTGGCAGCCCATGAAAGAAAACAGCCAGAATTGACTAGAGACCAAGACAACAGCTCCAGAGAAAGTAGACTGTTTTGGTTCTCATCCATGATGTCATCTTTCTTTACCACTGTGTAGAACTCCTTTGTGTAGATGTACCACATTTTCTCTATCCATTGATCAGCTGAGGTGCACTTGGGTTGGTTTCAGCTCTTCACTATTGTTAAAAGAGCTGCAATACACATGGCTGTGAATGCATCTCTGTGGTAGGATGAGTCTTGTGGGTATATACCCAGGAGTGGTATGCCTGGGTCAGGTGGCAAGTTCATTTTGAGTCTTTGAAGGGTTCGCCACACTGTTTTACATAGTGGTTGTACAAGTTTACATTCCCACCAGCAGTGGATGAGTATTCCTCTTTCCCTACAACCTCCCCAGCATTTGGTATCATTTGTTTTCTTGATCTTAGCCAGTCTTGTCAGAGTGAGATGATATCTTAAAGTGGTTTTAATTTGCATTTCCTTAATTATTAGTGATGTTGAACACTTTTTAAAGATGTTTCCCAGCCATTTCTAATTACTCACTTGTGAAGTCTCTGTTCAGCTCTTTGTTCTATCTTTTGAGTGAGTCATTTGTTTTCTTTCTTTGTTTTTTGGGCAGTTTATAAATATATATACTTTGGAAGTTAATGCTTTGTCAGATGTATCAGCAGTGAAGGTTTCCTCCCACTCTGTGGGTTTTCTCTTCACTTCCTTGATTGTTTCTTTCTCTGTACAGAAGATTTTGAATTTAGAGGTCCCCCTTGTCAATTGTTGACCTTTTTTCCTGAGCACCTGCTGTCTGATTTAGAAAGTCTTTTCCTATGCTTATGTCTTGTAGGTTGTTGCCAACTTTTTCTTCTATCACCTTCAGAGTTTTGGTTTTCACATTGAGGTCTTTGATCCATTTGGAATTGATTTTTTTTATAGGGCAAGATGTAGGGGTTTAATTTTATTGTACAAGTGGTGATCCAGTTTTGCCAACACCATTTGCTGAATATGCTGTCTTTCCTCTATTGTGTCTTCTTGGCCCCCTTGTCAAATATGAGGTGACTGAAATTGTACGTGCTCAAGTTCGGATCTTCAGTTTTGTTCCATTGGTCTACAGGTCTGTTTTGTGCCAGTACCAAGCTGTTTTTATGACTATAGCCCTGTATATAGTTTGAAGTCTGGTATAGAGATCCCACCTGTATTGCTCTTTTCATTCAGGGTTGCCTTAGCTATTTGGAGTCTTTTGTTTTTCCAAATGAAGTTAAGGATTTTTTTTCCAAGCCTCTGAAGAAACTTCTTGAATTGAATCTGTATATTAATTTGGGTAGAATGGACATTTTTACTATATTAATTTTTCCAATCCATGAACATGGGAGGTATTTCCATCTTCTGATGTCTTCTTCAATTTCTTTCTTCAGGAGTTTAAATTTTTTTGTAGAGATATTTGGTATCTTTGGTTAGGTTTGTTCCTAGGTATTTTATTGTTTTTGAGGTCCTTGCGAGTGGGAAGGTCTCCTTCTATTCTTTCTTCAGTTGTTTGTTGGTGTAAAGAAAGGTTACTGATTTTTCTAGGTTAATTTTGTATTCCACCACTTTACTGAAACTCTTAATCGTTTCTAGGAATTTTCTGGTGGAGTTTTTAGCATCCCTTAGGTAAACTATCATATCGTCTGCTAAAAGGGATAGCTTGACTTCTTCTTTTCCAATTAGTACTCCTTTAATTTCCTTTTCCTGCTTTATTAACCTAGTGAGTGTTTCAAGCACTATTTTGAAGAGGAGTGGTGACAGGGGGCATCCTTGCTGAGTTCCTACCTTTACGGGGAATGCTTCTGACTTTTCTCCATTTAGGATGATGTTGGCTGTGGATTTCTTGTATATGGCTTTGATTACATTGAGGAATGATTCATCCAGTCGAATTCCCTCTAGGACTTTAAACATGAAGGGATGCTGGATTTTGTCAAAGGCGTTTTCTGCATCCATTGAGATGATCATGTGGTTTTTGTCTTTCAGTCCATTTATGTGTTTTATTTTATTTTATTTACTTTTTATGTGTGTGAATATACTGTCTGCATGTAGGTTTGTGCACCTGTGTCATGCAATGCCTCGGAGGTCAAAAGAGGGTGCCCTATTCCCCTGGAACTTGAGTTAAAGACAGTTCTCAGCTGCCATGTGGGTGCTGGGAATTGAACCCAGGTCTCTACAAGAGCAGTCTGTGCTCTTAACTGCTAGGCCATCTCTCCAGCACCATTTATGTGTTTTATTGATTTTCATATTTTGAACCATCCCTACATTTCTGGTATGAATCCAACTTGGTCATGATGGATGATCTTTTTGGTGTGGGTCTGTATGTGGTTTGCAAGTATTTTGTTGAGAATTTTTGCATCTGTATTCATTAATGAGATGGGTCTATAGTTCTCTCTTTTTGGTTGTATCTTGTCTGGTTTTGGTATTAGAGTGATGCTGGCTTCATAGAAAGAATTTGGGAGATTTCCCTCTGCTTCTATCCTTCTGAACAGTTTTAGTAATAATGGTTGTAAGTCTTCTTTAAATGTTTTATAGAATTCTGCTATGAAACCATCTGGGCCTGGGCTTTATTTGGGAGGTTTCTTATTACATTTTCAATTTCTTCATATATTATGGGTCTGTTTAAGCTGTCAATCTCTTCTTCTTGGTTAAGCTTTGGTGATTCCCAAGATTTCAGATATTCATCCATCTCAAACTTAGTGGAGTATAGGTTTTTGAATTATTCCCTTATGATTGTCTGGATCTTTTCATTGTCTGTTGTGATATTTCCCCTTTCATCATGAATTCTATTGATTTGGAGTTGCTCTTTCTTTCTTTTGGTTAACTGGGCTAGAGGGCTGTCTATTTTGTTTATTCTTTCAAAGGACCTTTTGGATTCATTGATTTTTTTTGCATTGTTTTCTTTGTTTCTATTTCATTGATTTCTGCTCTGATTTTTGTTATTTCTTCCTGTCTGTTGAGTTTAAGGTTCATTTGTTTTTTGTCTCTCAAGTGTTTTTAGCTGTAATGTTAGATTGTTTATTTGTGCTCTTTCTATTTTTTTGTTTTGTTTTGTTTTTTGTCTTTTTCAGACAGGGTCTCACTTTAGTCCAGCTGGCCTGAAGCTCACTATGTAGACCAGGCTGGCCTTGAACTCATAGAGATCTGTCTGCCTCTGCCTCCAGAGTGCTGGAATTAAAGGCATGTACAACCACCCCTGGCCTGTTTTTTTTTTTTTAAATGTAGGCACCCAAGGCTATAAACTTCCCTTTTAGGACTGCTTTTAAAGTATCCCATAGGTTTGGTTGTGTTGTACTGTCTTTGTCATTTAGTTCCAGGAATGCTTTTATTTTTTATTTATTTCTTCCTTGTCACATTCATTATTCAGTAGTGTGTTGTTTAGTCTCCAATTGTTCTTGAAGATAGTAGGGCTTATCCTGATGTTCATATTAAGCTTTATTGCACTCTGGTCTGATAGAATGCATGAAATTATTTCAATCTTTTTGTATTTGTTAAGGTGTTTTTCTGTGTCCCAGTATGTGGTTGATTTTGAAGAATGTTCCATAGGGTGCTGAGTAGAAAGTGTATTCTCTGGTATTTGTGTGGACTATTTAGTAGATGTCTGTGAGGTCCATTTGGTGTATCATATTGTTCAGCTCAGATGTATTTCTGTTTATTCTTTATCCAGTTGACCTGTCCAAAGGGCTCAGTGGGGGATTGAAATCCCCCACTATTAGTGTGCTGGGATTAATCTGTGTCTTGAGGTCCTGAAGGATTGTGTTTATAAAGTTCAGTGCACCAGAGTTTGGTGCATAAACATTTAATATTGTGAAATCTTCCTGGTTAATTGTTCCCTTGATAAGGAGATAATGGCCCTCTTTGTCTCTTCTGATTAGTTTTACTCTGAGATCTATTTTGTCTGAAATTAAAGTAGGAACTCCTGCTTGCTTTTTGCTACCATTTACTTAGAATATTTTTTCCCATTCTTTCACCTTAAATTGGTGCCTATCCTTGAGAATGAGATGGGTTTCTTGTAGACAGCATATAGATGGGTTCTGTATCCTAATCCATTATTCCAGTCTACGTCTTTTGATTGGGGAGTTTAGTCCATTAATATTTAAGGTTATAATTGAAAGATGTGTGTTGCTTTCTTTCACCTTATTATTCGTTTGCATTTTTGGTCTAGGTTTCTACTTCTGAAGTTATGCTTTTATTAATTTCTCTTTCTACGTGCCTGGGGATAGTTGCTCCTTTCTTCTGTCTTTTGAATTGCTTCAAGTATTCTCTGAAGGGTTGGTTTTCTGGACATATATTCTATCATCTCGTTAATGTCATGGAAGATTTTTCTTTCTCCTTCAACTCTAATCAACATTTTTGCTGGGCATAGTAACCTGGGTTGGCATCTATAGTCCTTTAACACTGGGACTACTTTGGTCCACGTTCTTCTTGCTTTCATAGTTTGCCCTGAAAAGTCAGCTGTAATTCTGATGGATTTCCCCTTATATGTATTTGTTTTTCTCTTGTGGCTTTAAGAATTTTGTTTTTGTTTTGGGCGTATGTGATATGGTGTGGGGAGTTTCTTTTTTGATCTTGTCTGTTTGGAGTTTTATGGGCTTCTTGTATTTGTATGGGTTTGTATGTTTTTAGTTTGGGGAAATTTTTATCTATCATTCTGATCAATACCATTCTCTTGGGATTCTTCTCCTTCCTCTATCCCTATGATACAGAGGTTTGATCTTTCCATAGTGTCCCACATTTCCTGGTTGTTCCACTCTTGTGTGTATTTGAAAAATTTTCATAATCTTTTTTTTGGGGGGTCTTTTCGAGACAGGGTCTTTTTGAGACAGGGTCTTCCTGTAGCCCGAGCTGTCCTGGAACTCACTCTGTAGACCAGGCTGGCCTTGAACTCACAAAGATCCACCTGCCTGTGCCTCCCAAGTGCTAGGATTAAAAGCGTGCACCACCACACCTGGCAAAACTTGGGACTGCTTTTGTCCTTTTAGAACAACTGACTTTTTTTGTAAATCTTTTTTGAGACAGGTCTCTGTTTAGTCCCAGCTGGCCTAGAGCTCACTATGTAGACCAGGCAGGCCTTGAACTCACAAAGATCCACCTGCCTCTGCCTCCCAATCATAATCTTTACTTGAGCTTTTTATTTGTTCTGTGTTGTCTTCCAGGTCTGATATTCTGTTTCCTGCTTCCTCTATTCTACTTCTGAGGCTTTTCCCCATCCTTTCCTCTTGATTGGATGAGTGTTTAATTTCCTTTTTCATTTCATCCTGTGATTTCTTTAGTATTGCCACTTTCCTTTGGAGCCTTTCAATCTCTTCCTGTAGCTTTGCTGGCTGGTTTCCTTTTTTATTTCAGCATGGGATCTTTTCAGTGTTTCCACGTCCTTCTGGAGTTTGTCATTCTTTCTCCCTCTAGTTCTTTCTGGTGTTTGTCATTCTCTCCCTTTATGTCTTTCTGAAGTTTGTCATTCTTTCCCTCTAGATCCTTCTTAAGTTTTTCATTCTCTCTCCTTAGTTCTCTGACTTGTTCTTTATATTCTCTGATTTCTTTGAATATGTCTGCAATTTTTTTAATTTTTATTTTCTATGTGTATGAATGTACTGTCTGCATGTAGGTTTGTGCACCTGTGTCATGCAATGCCTCGGAGGTCAGAAGAGGGTATTGAATTCCCCTGGAACTGGAGTTCTCCTGGAATTGGAGTTACAGACGGTTCTCAGCCACCATGTGGGTGCTAGCGATTGAACCTGGGTCCTCTTCAGCACACTTAACTGCTAGGCTATCTCTCCAGCCCCCAATTGTTCTTCTAATACCTGTGTTCTGAGTTACCTCTAGAGAGATCTCATTGTAGGAATCTTCTATAGGGTGTGGAATTATTTTGTGCCTTTCCCATGTTGATCTTTCATTGTGTTTTTGGCATGTGAGTTTTTTTTTTTATTCTGACGTGAATATCAAATGTTTCTTCACTGTGTTGAAGGCTTGCTTTGCTTGCTTCCTTCAGATGCCTTCGTTGTTTTCTCCTGGTTTTTGGCGTGTTGACTTGTCTAGGTTTCAGGCTTTCAATTTTGGTTATATATTGGAAGTCTAACTCACTTTTCCTTTTCTGTTCTGAAGGTTCTCCAAAAACCCAGTAGGTAACAACCTAGTAGGTATCCTGTTGAGCACTGTGCTCACTCTGCTTCCTGCAAACCAGTTCTTCTAGGTTTTTTGTAAGGCTTGGTGTTGTGGGACTGCAGTTGTCTTAGGTTCACTGTTTCATTTATTGCCTTGGGGTCTGGAATCACTATTGTGGTCCCACTCAGACACTCCCTCAGCAATTCCAGTTTGGGGGTGGTGGTGAGTGGCTTGCTTAGCCTGTCCTGGTACTCTGTGTTTCAGGTAGTCTTGCGAAATCCCCCAATGTAAGCTCTGTGCACTGGAGACCCCCAGTGGCAACAGCACCATCTTTTATACTGACTAGCGGGGCAACTCCACCCCCATAGCCACACAGGACAATGATTCAATTATCCAGCAATCTGCCTGGCTGAAGCACCCAGCCCCTACCTGTGCTTCGGATGGTCTGGTGAAATCCCCAGATCTAAGCTCTGTGCACTCAAGACCTACTCCACATACTTCTAAGCTACAGTACTGCATGGTACTCTTTCTCCTGGCAACCCAAACTGAAAGATCTTTCTCAAAATCAGCAGTTAACAGTTATAGTGAGAACAATGTGTTTCAGTTGTTTTAAGTTGTGCTAAGATATACTTACAAAATTTGCCATTGTGATAATTTTTTTTTTTTTGGTCTTTTCGAGACAGGGTCTCCCTGTAGCCCCAGCTGTCCTGGAACTCACTCTGTAGACCAGGCTGGCCTTGAACTCACAAAGATCCGCCTGCCTCTGCCTCCCAAGTGTACAGTTCAGTATACTAAGTACATTTATTCTGTTGTGCAACAGTCACCATTATTAATCTCCTGAATGTTTTAAACTTAAAAAACTTACACATGCCAAGCATGGTGGCACATGTCTTTAATCCCAGCACTTGGGAAGCAGAGATAGGTGTATCTCTGTGAGCTCAAGGCCAGCTTGGTCTAACATAGGGAGTTCCAGGTCATCTGGGGCTACAAGGAGACCCTGTCTCAAAAAGATAAAATAAATAAATAAATAAATAAATAAATAAATAAATAAATACTAACCCCATATTTCTCTATCCCCAGAGCCTAGCAAGTACCATTTACTTTTTCCTACCTCTGTGGAATGCTTCATGGACAGTTTATATTGAAAAATACATAATTACTGATGCCACTTCAACCACTGAAATTAATATTGTACACAAAACTTTTTGAAATGGATTTTATTTGTAAACTGGGTAGAAAGCAGTTCTCTTATTTGGATCATAGGTATGGTCCCATGACCTAAGCCAGTGATCCTCAATATTATATGCCACAGAATTGCCCAGAAAGTAGCTTAAAACACACACACAGAGAGAGAGAGAGAGAGAGAGAGAGAGAGAGAGAGAGAGAGAGATTACTGGGCCTCATCACCAAGGTGTATGACAGTAGGTTTAAGAGAGGTATCAAAACTTTGCATTTCTAAGAAAGCACAAATGCTTTCAATCACACTCTCAGAGCACATACCTAATGCAAGAATTGGGAAGCACATCCAGTTGTTCAACTACTTGTTTTTTCCACAACCTCATTCTCTCCTCTCCAGTTCTGCCCCTATCTGTAACATCACTGTCCCTCCCAACTTCATGTGTTGTTTTAACTCACTAAGTCCACTTAGTGCTGCCTGTGTGTACATGGATGTAGGACCATCTACTAAAGCATAGGTAGCTTCCCATGGGCTACATCACCCAAGAAAATGGACACCCCATCTCCCAGAAGCCATCAATTTCCAATAGCTCCTCACCTAAGAGTGAGATTTCATGAGCCTCTTGGCCATCTATTCTGGGATTTTTGGCTGGCTAGGGTTTTGTGCATATAGTCACTGCCACTGTGAGTTCATGTGTGTAGTGGCCCTATTGTGTTTTGCTGCAGATGTCTACTACCTGTGGCTCTTAAAATCTTTCCACCCCATCTTCCACAATGATCCCTGAGCCTTTGTGGGAGAGGATATGATATAGATGTCCCATTAAGAGCTGAGTGCACCAGTCTCTTACTCTCTGCAGGTTGACCAGTTGTGGGTTTCTGTATTAATGGCCATCTACTAAAAAAAAGACACTTCTCTGATGAGGGTTGAGTGATACATTAATCCATGGATTGAAGGAGAATTTACGGCAGCTTATTGCTATGTTTTATAGAATAATAGTATTAGGTTCTGCCCTAAGGCCTATGACCCAGCTAGCCACAGGTTTTTGGCACAGTTAATGGTTCTAGACTTGAGTTCTGTTTTATGCAGCAGACTTTAAATTTAGTCAGAAAGTGGTTGGTTATTCCTATAATATTTGTGCCACTATCACACAAGAAGGTATGTCTTTCCAGGCCAGTCATAATGGTAGCTCACGGGGTTCACAGCTGTGTAAGATTGTTCATGACTTTTCTCCCCTGTTGATGCCTTTACTCCTCTGGTAGCAGGCATAGAAACTTCCGGCAATGAAAGCTAGCCAGCAGGGATAAAGCCTTCCAGTTGGTACCAGCTTGATGTCTTCATGTTCTGTGATTCAAGTATGTGGTGTTATCATCAATAAGATCATAACATGTTCTGGAGGGTTACCAAGAACAACAGCAATAGCCTGTAACGTCTGAGGGGAACTATGAGACCCTACTAATCAACAACTTGAAAAGAGATAACCAACTCCTAGCACTGGGCTTTTTATTTGCTAACTTATGGTATCTTGGAGAAGCATTGTCCCCTCATTATAGGGTAATTCTATTAAAATATATATTGCCATTTTATATGTGCAAATGTATTATTTTAGGACACTTCTACAGTAGTAGGTCTCCATATGGCATTTTCAAAGGCCTTTAGTGTTAGTTTTCCTTTTTTTTTTTTTTTTTTTTTTTTTTTTTTTTTTTTTTTTTTTTTGGGTCTTTTCGAGACAGGATCTCCCTGTAGCACCAGCTGTCCTAGAACTCACTTTGTAGACCAGGCTGGCCTTGAACTCGTGAAGATCCACCTGCCTCTGCCTCCCAAGTTCTAGGATTAAAGACATGTGCCACCATGCCAGGCAGGCAGTTTTCCCTTTTTTTATTTCTTCCTATAACCCTTCCCCCATTCTCATTTAACTCTTTCTGTTCCATTCTTCACCTTTCTCCTTTATATCACCTACATTATGTCCTCTTTATTTTGAAACATGCCCCCCGCATTGATCCTTACTGGTTTCCTGACTTCTATGAGTATTCCAGGATTCAAAGCTAGCATCCACATATAAGAGAGAACATGTGGTGTTTTTCTTTCTGGATCTGGGTTACTTCACTCTGAATAATTATTTCCATCTTTATCTATTTATCTAAAATTTTCATAATTTCATTTTCTTTAAAGCTGCATAATATGCTCTTGTGTAACTATACTACCATTATTCATTCATTACTTGATAAACATCTAATAAAGCAGAAATGAGCATGGTGATCAAGTATCTCTGTAGCAGGATATAGAATCCTTTAGGTATGTGCCCAAGAGTGGTACAGCTGGATCAAGTGGGAGATCTCTTTCTAGCCTTTTGAGAAACCTCCATTCTTGTTTCCATAGTAGCTATACCAGTTTGCTCTCCTACCCCCCGCTGGATGGTGGGACGCATGAGCTGTGTGGGTTTGGGCACAACTGCTTGCAAATTGGTTTTACGTGAAGGATGCTTGTACTCACAAATTATCACTTATTGTTAAAAAAATGAAAAAACAAAAAAACAGAGAAAGATGCAGAAAAGTTACGGCAGAATGCATGAACTGAGATGGGTAGGGATGGGGTGGGGGAAGGGAAAGGGATATATGCCTGAACTGAATTGGAAAATGATGTATGAAATACACAAAGCATCAATAAAAAAAAGAAATGTTTTATAGAATTCTGCTGTGAGGGGCTGGAGAGATGGCCTAGCGGTTAGGAGCGCCAAGCGCTCTTGCAGAGGACCTGGGTTGGATTCCCAGCACCCACATGGCGGCCAAGAGCTGTCCGAAACTCCAATTCCAGGAGAACTCCAGTTCCAGGGGAATCCGACACCCTCTTTGACCTCCACGGCATTGCACGTCACGGGTACACAGACTTGCATGCAGACAATACATTCATACACATATGGAAATAAATAAAAAAAATTAAAAAAAAAAAAAAGAATTCTGCTGTGAAACCGTCTTGGCCTGGGATTTTTTTAGTTAGGAGGTTTCTTATTACATCTTCAATTTCTTCATGTATTATGGGTCTGTTTAAGCTGTAGATCTCTTCTTGGTTGAGCTTTGGTGATTCCCAGGATTTCAGATATTCATCCATTTCTTCTAGGTTTTCAAACTTGGTAGAGTATAGGTTTTTGAAGTATTACCTTCCCATATGATTTTCTGGATCTTTTCCTTGTCTGTTGTGATATTTCCCTTTTCATCATGGATTGTATTGATTTGGAGTTGTTCCTTCTTTCTTTTGGTTAACTAGGCTAGAGGTCTGTCTATCTTGTTTATTCTTTCAAAGAACCAACTTTTGGATTCATTGATTTTTTATATTGTTTTCTTTGTTTCTATTTCATTGATTTCTGCTCTGATTTTTGTTATTTCTTCCTGTCTGTTGAGTTTAGGGTTCATCTGTTGTTGCCTCTCAAGTGCTTTTAGCTGCAGTGTTAGATCATTCACTTGTGCTCTTTCTGTTTTTCTAATGTAGGCACCCAGGGCTATAAACTTCCTTCTTAGGACTGCTTTTAAGGTATCCCATAGGTTTTGTTGTGTTGTATTGTCATTGTCATTCAGTTNCCAGGCTAGGCTTGCTTGAACTCAGAAGATCCACCTGCCTCTGCCTCCAAGTTTCTAGGGATTAAAGACAGTTGCCACCATGCCAGGCAGGAGTTTTTCCCTTTTTTTATTTCTTCCTATAACCCTTCCCCCATTCTCATTTAACTCTTTCTGTTCCATTCTTCACCTTTCTCCTTTATATCACCTACATTATGTCCTCTTTATTTTGAAACATGCCCCCCGCATTGATCCTTACTGGTTTCCTGACTTCTATGAGTATTCCGGATTCAAGCTAGCATCCACATATAAGAGGAACATTGGTGTTTTTCTTTCTGGATATGGGTTACTTCACTCTGAATAATTATTTCCATCTTTATCTATTTATCTAAAATTTATAATTTTCATTTTCTTTAAAGCTGCATATATGCTCTTGTGTAACTATACTACCATTATTCATTCATTACTTGATAAACATCTAATAAAGCAGAAATGAGCATGGTGATCAAGTATCTCTGTAGCAGGATATAGAATCTTTAGGTATGTGCCCAAGAGTGGTACAGCTGATCAAGTGGAGATCTTTTCTAGCCTTTTGAGAAACCTCCATTCTTGTTTCCATAGTAGCTATACCAGTTTGCTCTCCTACCCCCCGCTGGATGGTGGGACCATGAGCTGTGTGGGTTTGGGCACAACTGCTTGCAAATTGGTTTTACGTGAAGGATGCTTGTACTCACAAATTATCACTTATTGTTAAAAAAATGAAAAGAAACAAAAAACAGAGAAAGATGCAGAAAAGTTACGGCAGAATGCATGAACTGAGATGGGTAGGGATGGGGTGTGGGGAAGGGAAAGGGATATAATGCCTGAACTGAATTGAAAATGATGTATGAAATACACAAGCATCAATAAAAAAGAAATGTTTTATAGATTCTGCTGTGAGGGCTGGGATGGCCCTAGCGGTTAGGAGCCCAAGCGCTCTTGCAGAGGACTGGGTTTGGATTCCCAGCACCCACATGGCGGCCAAGAGCTGTCCGAAACTCCCAATTCCAGGAGAACTCCAGTTCCAGGGGAATCCGACCCCTCTTTGACCTCCACGGCATTGCACGTCACGGGTACACAGACTTGCATGCAGACAATACATTCCTACACATATGGAATAAATAAAAAAAATTAAAAAAAAAAAAAGAATCTTGCTGTGAAACCGTCTTGGCCTGGGATTTTTTAGTTAGGAGGTTTCTTATTACATCTTTCAATTTCTTCATGTATTATGGGTCTGTTTAAGCTGTAGATCTCTTCTTGGTTAGCTTTGGTGATTCCCAGGATTTCAGATATTCATCCATTTCTTCTAGGTTTTCAAACTTGGTAGAGTATAGGTTTTTGAAGTATTACCTTCCCATATGATTTTCTTGGATTTTTCCTTGTCTGTTGTGATATTTCCCTTTTCATCATGGATTGTATTGATTTGGAGTTGTTCCTTCTTTCTTTTGGTTAACTAGGCTAGAGGTTGTCTATCTTGTTTATTCTTTCAAAGAACCAACTTTTGGATTCATTGATTTTTTATATTGTTTCTTTGTTTCTATTTCATTGATTCTTGCTCTGATTTTTGTTATTTCTTCCTGTCTGTTGGTTTAGGGTTCATCTTGTTGCCTCTCAAGTGCTTTTGCTGCGTGTTAGATCATTCACTTGTGCTCTTTCTGTTTTTCTAATGTAGGCACCCAGGGCTATAAACTCCTCTCTTAGGACTGCTTTTAAGTTATCCATAGGTTTTGTTGTGTTGTATTGTCCTTGTCATTCAGTTTCAGGAATGATTGTATTTTCTTTCTTTCTTTATCTCTTCCTTGACCCATTATTATTCAAGAGTGTGTTGTTTGTCTCCATGTGTTCTTGTAGGCAGTAGGGCTTATCCTGGTGTTGATGTTGAGCTTTATTGCACTGTGTTCTGATAAATGCATGAAATTATTGCAATCTTTTTGTATTTGTGAGGTTTCTTCTGTGTCCAGTATGTGGTCGATTTTGGAGAATGTTCCATGGGGTGCTGAGTAGAAAGTGTATTCTCTGGTATTAGATGGAATATTCGGTAGAGTCTATGAGGTCAATTTGGTGTATCATATCATTCAGTTCAGATGTCTCTCTGTTTATTTTTTGTCCTGTTGGCCTGTCCAAAGGGCTCAGTGGGGTATTGAAGTCCCCTATATGAGTGTACTGGGGTTAGTGTGTGACTTGTGGTCCTGGAGAATTGTCTTTATAAAGTTTTGTGTACCCAGAGTTTGGTGCATATATAATTCATAATTGTGAAATCTTCTTGATGAATTGTTCCTTTGATAAAAATGTAATGGCCTTTTTGTCTCTTCTGATTTCTTTTACTTTGAAGTTATTTTGTCTGATATTAAATAGCAACACCTGCTTCTTTTTGGTACAATTTGCTTGGATATTTTTTTCCATCCTTCACTTTAAGGTGGTGCCTGTCCTTGAGGTAAGATTGTGTTTCTTGTAACAGCATTAGATGGATTCTGTTTCCTAACCAATCTCACAGTCTATCGTCTTTTGATTGGGGAATTTAGTCCATTAATATTTAAGGTTATGACTGATAGGTTTATGTTGCTTCCTTTTGCCTTATTATCCATTTGTGGTTTTGGTTTAGGTTTCTACTTCTGCAGTTATGCTTTTATTGATTTCTCTTTCTAGGTGCCTGGGGATGGTTGTTCCTTTCTTCTGTCCTTTGAATTGCTTCAAGTATCCTCTGAAGAGTTGGTTTTCCAGACATATATTCTTTCATCTTGTTTATGTCATGGAAGGTTTTTCTGTCTCCTTCAACTATCATCGACATTTTTGCTGGGTATAGTAACCTGGGTTGGCATCTATTGTCCTTTAACACTGGGAATGCTTTGCTCCATGTTCTTCTTGCTTTCATAGTTTGCATTAAGAAGTCAGTTGTGATTCTGATAGGTTTCCCCTTATAGGTCACTTATTGTTTTTCTCTTGTGGCTTTAAGAATTTTGTCTTTGTTTTGGGTGTCTAGCATTTTAACTATGATGTGGCATGGAGAATTTCTTTTTTGATCTTGTCTGTTTGGAGTTCTATGTGCTTCTTGTATTTGTATTGGTTTGTCTTTTTTTTAGTTTGGGGAAGTTTTCACCTATTATTCTGTTGAAGATCTGATCAATACCATTCTCTTGGGATTCTTCTCTTTCCTCTATTCCTATGATGTGGAGGTTTGATCTTTTCATAGTGTCCCACAGTTCCTGGTTGTTCCACTTTTGTATATTTTTAAATATTTCATAATCTTTACTTGAGGTTTTTAGTTGTTCTGTGTTATCTCCCAGGTCTGATATTCTTTGTTCTGTTTCCTCCATTCTGCTTCTGAGGCATTTTCCATTCCTTTCCTCTTGATTGGATGAATATTTGATTTCTTTTTTCATTTCCTCTTCTGATTTCTTTAGTATTTCCACTTCCTTTTGAAGCTTCTCAATCCCTTCCTGTAGCTCTTTGCTTCACTGGTTGGTTTCCTTATCTTTTTCAACATGGGATCTTTTCAGTGTTTCCACTTCCTTCTTGCATTCTTCATTCTCTTTTCTTCATTCTTTGATTTGCTCTTTATAATCTTGCATTTATTTAAGTATGTTCACGATTGTCTTCCTGATATCTGTGTCCTGGGCCATCCCCCAGGAGATCCCACTGTAGGAGTCTTCCACAGGGTTGGTAGAAGCTGGTGTGGGATTATCCCGCACCTTTCCCATATTGTCTCTTCTTCATGTTCCTGGCATATGGGCTTCTCCTTGCCTGTATTCTGATGTGAGTCCCAAATGCCTCTTCGCTGTGTTGAAGGCTTGCTTTGCTTGCCTCCTTCAGATGCCTTGTAATCCCAGTTGGCTGAGGGGGGGTGCTCTTTAGCCAACACCCCGGTACCTGTGCCTCAGGTGGTCTTGGGAGGTCTCCGATATCAAGACTCACACAAACCTACCTTTTATACCAGTTGGGAGGATAACTCTGCCCGCACAGCCACAAAAGTCAATTAAGTCAAAGACAACTAGATTAAGTCAACCAACGATCCACCTTGCTGAAACACCCAGCTCCTGCCTACCTACCTGTGCTTCAGGTGGTCTTGGGAGGTCTCCCTTTTTGTGTTAATTTTGTATTCTGCTATTTTGCTGAATGTGTTTTCAGCTATAGATGTTTTCTGATACAATATTTGGGCCTTTTAAATATATATACTCATATCATCTGCATATAAGGATGCTATGACTTCTTTCCTTTCCATTTACATGTCCTTTATCTCCTCTTATTGTTCTAAGACTTAAAGCTCTATATGGAGCAGGAGTGGAAGCAGTGAACAACCTTGCTTATTCCTCACTTTAGTGGAAATACTTCAAGTTTTTCTGCATTTGGCATTCATTATATTGGCTGTGGGCTTGTAGTATATTACCTTTATTATGTTGAGAGATAGCCTCGATTCTCTAGCACTTTTATCATGAAGGAATGTTTGTTTTTGTCAAAGGCTTTTTCTTCATCTGATGAGATGATTATGTGGTTTCTGTCCTTGAGCCTATTTATATAGTGGCTTAAATTTATTGATTCATATACACTGAACCACCCCTGCATCTCTGGCATGAAGCCAACTTGATCATGGTGGACGATCTTTTTAATGTGTCCTTGAATTCTGCTTGCAAGTATTTTTTTTTTTTTGAGAATTTTTACATGAATGTTCATTCGGGATATTTGCCTATAATTACCTTTTTTGTTGGGGGTTTTTATCTGGTGGAATCAGGGTAATACTGGCTTAATAAAAATAAATTGGAAGTGTTCCTTCTTCTATTTATATGGAATAATTTCAGGAGTATTGGTGTTAGTTCATTTTCGAAGGTCTGGTAGAATTTTGTGCTGAAAGGCCGTGGGCTCTCTTTAGTTATAGGATTTTAAAGTTACTGCTTCTACCCTATTGGTGGTTATGGGTCTGCTTAAATTATTGACTTCATCTTGATTCAACTTTAGCAGATCATAGGCATCTGGAATATTTTTCCAGTTTAGTGGAATATAAATTTTTTTTATTGATGCTTTGTGCATTTCATACATCATTTTCCAATTCAGTTCAGGCATATCTCCCCTTCCCTTCACCCCCCCCCCAACCGAGATCATGCATTCTGCCATGACTGTCCTGCATATCTCTCTCAGTTTTTTTTCCATTTTTTAGCTATAAGTGATAATCCATGAGTACAATCATCCTTCATGTAAAACCAATTTGCAGGCTGTTGTGCCCAAACACCCACAAGCCCCACCTTCCAGCGGGGGGTGAGGGGTTGTATGTTCAATCAGGTTAATCAAATGAGGGTCCAGACTACATTGCTGTAGTTTCACCCTTCACTCCAATCGCAGCCCTTACATTCTACCACGCCCCCTCTTCCGCAGATTATTCCCTGGGCTTAGAAAAGGGGCACAGGTGGATGAGAAGAAGAACAGTCCACTCTCTCTGGAGCTGTTGTCTTGGATTCTGATCAATTCTGGCTGTTTCCTTTCATGGGCTGACAGTCTGTCCAGGAATAACCTTTCGATCCTACTAATGAAGCACAAGCAATTAGATATATAGGTACTTAAGCAGCATTAATAGTTATGGTAGGTTACTTTGGTATAGACACATATGTTTAGATGAAATGTTGTTCCACGAACTACATTTTTTCCTGTTAAATATGACAGGGTCTTACTGTTGCTTATGATATCTCCTAACCTGTAGAGGATGTAAGCTTGTGGCATCAGCCATGGGTCATTCCTCCAAGGAGAGAGCCAATAGCCAATTAGACAAATGGGATCTCCTTAAACTCAAAAGCTTTTGCACATCAAAAGAAACAATAAAGGAAGTGAAGAGAAAACCCACAGAGTGGGAGGAAACCTTCACTGCAGACACATCTGACGAAGCATTAATCTCCAGAGTATACAAGCTACTCAAAAAACAAAGAAAGAAAACAAATGAAACACTCAAAAGATGGAGCAAAGATCTGAATAGAGACTTCACACAGGAGGAAATAGAGATGGCCGAGAAACATCTTAAGAAGTGTTCAGCATCTCTGATAATTAAGGAAATGCAAATTAAAACCACTTTGAGATATCACCTTACTCCAATAAGACTGGCTAGGATCAAGAACACAAATGATACCAAGTGCTGGAGAGGTTGTGGAGAAAGGGGAACACTCATCCATTGCTGGTGGGAATGTAAACTGGTACAGCCACTATGGAAATCAGTGTGGAGAACCCTTAGAAGACTCAAAACGAGCCTTCCATTTGACCCAGTCATACCACTCCTGGGTATATACCCACAAGACACATCTTACTGCAAAGATACATGCACAGCTATGTTTATTGCAGCTCTGTTCACAATAGCAAAAAGCTGGAACCAGCCCAGGTGCCCCTCAACTGACGAGTGGATAGAGAAAATGTGGTACATGTATACAATGGAGTTCTATGCAGCGGTAAAGAGGGACAACATCATGAACTTTGCAGGTAAATGGATGGAACTGGAAGACATTATGTTAAGTGAAGTAACACAGTCCCAGAAAAACAAACGACAAATGGTGTCCCTCATATGTGGATGCTAGTACCAATAACCCAGATATAAATATTTCTCATGGAGAGGGATGCATAGTAAAAGAACAACAGAATATAAATTTTTATAGTAAGGTCTTAAGATTCCCTAATTCTCTGTATTTCCTCAGTGTCCATTGAAATCTCTCCATTTTCATGTCTACATTTATTAGTTTGGGTCCTCTCTCGTTTGGTTTATTTGACTAAAGATTTGTCAATCTTGTTAATCTCAAAGAACCAATTCTTCATTTCATTGATTCTTTGTATTGCTTTTTTTTCTATTTCATTAATTTCAGTACTGATTTTGATTATCTCTCCCTGTTTTACTGTTTTTGGGTGTTGTTCATTGTTGTTTTCCAAAGAATTCAAGCATATTTTTGTTACTAATTTGAGGTCTTTCAGGTTTTTTTTTAATGTAGACAGTGCTAGAAACTTTCCTTGCAGGGCTGCCTTCATCCCATAGATTTGGGTATGTTATATTTACATTTTCATTCAGTTCTAAAAATTTAAAATTTCTCTTCTTGACTTTTTCCTTAACCCGATTATCATTCAGTACTGTTGCTTTGTCTCCATGAATTTTTGTACTTCCTGTAGTTTCTATTGCTATTGATATCTAGCTTTATTCCATTGTGGCAGGATAGAATGAAGGACATCATTACAATTTTTTCTGTAATTGTTGAGACATGTTTTGTGTCCTAATATATGGTCAATTTTGAATAATGTTCTATGGATTTCTGAGAAGAATGGGCATTCTTTAGTGTTTAGGTGAAATGTTCTATAGATGTCTGTTGGATTCATTTGATTTGTGATGTCATTTAACTTAAATATATGGGACAGCTATCCTGGATTCAGGTGCATTTTGCACACAATCTGCCTAGCATACTAGGCAATGCTCTAGTACAGGGCATACCCTGTCACCTGATGCTAGCACTCTCTTGGTGCTATGAGCCAACTTGTTTGTCTGCACACCCCTTTCTGGGTATGCCCCACGGGCTTTATTGCATATTGATTATGGGTGTCCCACATCAATCAAAAACTGATAATAGCGTGGCATATACCAGTGTCCAATTTAAACACTTCTTCACTTTCCGGAATACCTCCAACATAACTGGTTTTCCTTATAATCTCTGGGGCTAGGGCATTGTTGAAAGAATGCATAAAACTTTAAAGGAGCAATTACAAAAGAAGGGCGGGGTTTCCTATACCTCCTCCCCCCATAACACAATGTGCAGAGCACTCTTTACTATGAGTTTTTCTGTCAGTTTTGAAACCAGACCTGATTACCCCAGTACACAAGCACTGGAGCCCTCTGACAGGGCATAATGGGGCACTGTTGGTTCTATGTCGAGATCCAGTGTCAGGACAATGGAAGAGCCCAGACCCACTGGTAACATGGGAAGAGGGTTTGATTGTGTCATCTCACAGGTGGAGCCCTACTCCATTTAGGTTCCAGGAAGAAACAGTTGTCCTTTGGCTGCAAGGGATGGACCAGGACCCACTGGCAGAAAACCTGGCCTAGCTGAGCATTCAGGGAGGGTGGAAGAAACACAGAAGAATGCCACTCCACTGAAGGCCAATGCATAGGGACATGGGCGGGCACTAGAGTCACAGGTGCAGAGCCTAAGGCCTCCAGGGATGGTACCAGCCCTGGAATCACTATTGGTGGCCCTCATATGTGCTGCCCTGACAATCAGTGGTGTGGCAGATGTGGTATCACCAGACTCCAGCAGTTGTATGGTTGCCAGTAAATCTGACCACTCCTTGGGAAGGGCTGACCAAACTGGAAAATATGTCACTCTCTGTCATCATAACCAAAGAGTTACAGGGCCCATAATGCTTGCCATTATCTCCCTCATTGTTGAAGTTATAGGAGCAGTTGCTTCAGGGGTATAAATCATGAATACCCTGCAAACTGTAGCAATGGTCAACCACATTTCGGCCATGACAGCTAAGGCTCTTGCTTAAGATAAAATTATTAGTGACCATCTATACCTAGCCATATATTCCCTGCTAATTGCATCTATACCTAGCCATATATTCCCTTTTATTTTACATGATGTGTACTGTTTTGATTGGTGTTGTGTGACCCCCTTATAAGGTCCATGTGCCCAATGTTACTCAGGCTTATGCAAACCTCTCCAGTTAAATCAGGGGACCCTGGGAAATGACCAAATTCTCTCATTCTTTGATGACTTATTCAAGAATTGGAGACAGATGTTTACTAATTGGTTTATCTTGTATTTGGTTTTCACATGGGCATTGATCATTGGAGTTGCTTATTGCTTTTATAAAATAGTCATGGCCATTTAGGCCAGATAAAGGCAACTCATCACCACTACTGTCATGCTCTCAGAGCTTGTGGAGGCAAAAACATAAGGAGGAGATGTGGGATAGCAGTCATGGATTCAGGCATATCTTTCATGCGTGCAAGCACAATCCGCCTAGCACATTAGGCAATGCTATAGGACAGGGCATGACCTGTCACCAATGCTAGCACACACTTGGTGCCATGAGCCAACTTGTTTGTTTTCTGAGTATGCCCCATGGGTTGGGATGACTCATAGTGGTATGGAGGTCAAGGATTGGTTGCTGGGAGGTGGGGTCATATGATGTAGTGGCTGCCCACCCCAGACCTATATAAGCTGCTTGTTGTGTAGAATAAATGGATTTGCACCCTCTCATGTGGTCCTTGGAATATTATTGGAGAAACCCTGTGCCATACCATCGTTGTTCAATGTCTTTGAGTCATGTGTGATGGCATTCCACACGCTGTTCTTCCTTTCTTGGCTCAGCTCCAGGACTTGTCTCCTGCTTGCAGGCCAACAGTCTCTAGGCTTCACCCTCGCAAGAAGGGGGTGGGGAAAACTGCAGGAGATCACCTGTGAAAATGAGCAGATTCACACTCCGAGAGCCAGGAGAATAGTAACTCTGTTTATTTTCTGTCAGTGAGGTCTATATATTGAAGGCCACTTTGCTCTGGGCAAGGAAGTGGGGGGCAGGCAGAAGGGAGGGGTGAGACACCTTGGTTCTAATCAGGGGAGGGGGGGTTGCAGAGCTCTGGTTTGTGCAACAGATAACTAGAGGTGTGGCATTTTGCCCAATGCCTCAAGGGAAGGGGCCATCCAGTTCTGGAACTTTGCAGAGATAGGATAAAGCAAGAATCATTGTAATATTCTGAATCTTCCTGCTACAGATAACTCACAGAGGCAATCTGAATGCCCACAGAGATATCAGATACCGGAGCTCTTCCGGGACAGGTCTTACAAGTTCTTGCTTCAAGTCACACACAGTTTCATTCCCACACCATACCCCCTTCAGCCTGTTTGATTGTGGGACCAAGGCTTCCACATAAATGTTTCTCTGTTTAATTTTTAACTGATGGTCTATTGGTTAGAGTGGGGTACTGAAGTCACCCACACCCCTGTGTTGAGGCAAATACATAGTTTTGAATCTAGTATTATGTCTTTTATGAAGTTGAATGCACCAATTTTTGGTGAATATGAGTTTAGAATTATAATATCCTATTGGTGAATTTTTCTTTTAATGAGTATGAAATGACCTTATGTCTTCTGATTAGTTTTGGTTTGAAGTCTATTTTATCATATATTTGAATACCTATACCTGATTGTTTCTTAGGTCCATTTGCTTGGAATACTTTTTTCTGTCCTTTAAACCTACGGTAGTATCTATCATTGATGATGAGGTATGGTTTTTGGAGAAAGCACAAAAGTAGATCCTATTTTCTAATTCAAACTGCTAATCTATGTCTTATTGTTGAGAAATTAAGATGGTTATTATTGAACAATGTATATTAATAATTCCTATTATTTTGTTGTTATGTTGTTATCTTAGACTCTTGATAAACCTGGTATTATTTGTTCCTTGTGACTTCTTAGATGGGTCTGTCCTTTTCTTCAGACACTAAAAGTGTTCCTTTTAGTATTCTCTAGAGCTAGCTTAGTGGTCATAAATTCCTTTAATTTGTTTTTATTGTGCAAAGTTTCTATCTCTCCTTCAGTTTTAATAGTTTTACTGGGTATAATAGTTTGGGTTAACATTTGTGCTCTTTCAGAACTTGTAATACATTTTTTCCAGGCCTTTCTGGCTTTAAAAGTTTCTGTTGGATAATTGTGTTATTCTGATGGGCCTGTCTTTAAGCAACTTGACCTTTCAGTCTTGCAGTATTTAATACCTTTTATTTATTATATTTTTAATATTTTAACTATAATATGACATAGAGAGTTTCTTTCTTGTCCTGTCTATTTTGACCTATATGGGCATCTCTTTCTCTAGATTTAAAATTTTTCTTTTATAACTTTATTGAACATATTTTCAGTACTTTTACTATGGTGTTCTCCTTCTATGCCTATAATTTGAAGGTTAGGTCTTTCTATGGTGTTCTGAAGCTCTCCATTGTTACTTTTCTGTTGTTGTGATAGAACATTATGAGGAAAGTGACTTATAGAGGAAAGATTTTACTTGGGCTGATGGTTCCAAAGGGATAATAAGTTATTAGATTGCGGAGACATGGCAGCAGGTTGGACCCAAAAGCTGAGAGCTCATATCACCAATAGCAAACACAAAGCACAAGAGCAAACCGTGAGTGGGGTAAGACTATGAACTCTCAAAGCCTGTCCCCAGTGGCATACTTCTTCCAGAAATATTCCATGTCCTCCCAAACCATGCCATCAACTGAGGACAAACATTTAAGCCCACTGAGGACATTCTTTTTCATTCAAACCACCACATACATTATTGTTCATATATTAAAAAAAAATTCTGATTGACTTTGGTGGTAGAATATCTCTGCTTTGTCTTCCAGCCCTGATCATTGTTTTCCAAATGATCCAAACTGTTGGTGAGGTTTTTCCATTAGCATTTCTATCTTTCTTGTTGCTTTTTCATTACCAGCATCATTTAAATTTGGCTTTTCTTTAATAATTCTATCTCTTTATAGGGGTATGCTTTCATATCTTGGATTGATGTCCACCTTTGATTCAGTTCTTTTTTTCTTGGAGTATATTCATATCTTATTTGAGTTGCTTGAACATAGTTATAATCATTCTTTTGAACTCTTTGGAACACCCTCTCAGATAACTCTCATTGGCGTTCATTACTATGGTATTAGTAATTTGCAGGGGCCATGTTTTCTGTGTTCTTCATTGTTGGCTTCCTCTGTGTCTTGAGGTTCCTTCCTCTCATGTCACTGGCCTCATGGCCCTAGGTATGGCAGTGGTGCCAGGCCATGGCCTGACTGCTGGGGTCCGCAAGGAGAGAAGTGGGAGGGAGCACAGCAGTCCCTGAGATGGTGGTAAACCTGAACGGATCAAAAAAAAAAAAGACCTGGAAGTTGCTTCAAGGAGCAAAACTCATTTATTCTAGGGGTTTAAGCACTTGTATACTTTAGTTGGGCTCTTTGCCCAGAAGGTGGGTGGGACGTGGAGAAACCTATGTGCATTCTACAATGCCTGATGGCAGGAAAACTGTAGCGAGCTCACCTCACCCCCCCGCCTCCCCCAGATAAGCTTATACCTTGCCCCATTTGCTTCCAGAGGACAGGGCCAACATGCCTCAGGAGGCATAGGTTTTGGGAATGCTTCTCTTCAAGCTACACTACCCTGGGGTTTGAGCTGAAGATGCCTGGTGTCCAATGTGGTGAGTGGGAGCGGCTCTCATCTCCTGCCATTACGGAAGAAAGAAGCTTATGCTCAGCTGTAATGGATCCATCCAGCCCCACACTTCATGTTACTTTTGTTTACAGAGGAAAGAAGCTTATGCTCAGCCATAATGGATCCATCTGGCCCCACACTTCATGTTACTTTTGTTTTTGCACTGGAATTTGCCCATCTGAAGTAGTTTGTTTGTTGTGTCTTTCTATTTTGCTTGGTCATTTTCTTCTCTTAGTGCAGACATGTTGAATGTTCAGAATAAGATTAAGTTGTAAGAGGCCAAATACATTGTTTTATTTTGTGTGACTGGTATTGATGGCTGCAGGATCTCATCTTCTTTGGAAAGTCTGCTACTGTCTCAGGAGCAGACATTATCCAAGAGTTAGTACACCCTTGCTGGCCCTCTCAGGTACTGCCTCCTGGTGTGGCTCTCCAAGTCTGGCTACTCTACCTTGAGTAAGCTCTGGTCAACAAGTGCTTGGAAGAAGGATTTCTTGGGAATCTGGATATATAGTCAGGAAGCCCATGGGGCAGGGCCTACCAGGGAACACTGGGAAGTGAGATCCTGAAACAGTGGCAACTTCTAGAGTGGGAAGGAGTGGGCCTCATCTAAGTGCTGGGGAGGGGAGATCCTGCAGGAGCCAGGGGTCTTACAGTACTTGAAAGCAAGACCCCATGGGATCTTGGAGGTCTACAGGGTGAGGCAAAGTGATATCTACCCAACAGCCCAGAGAAGCAAGATAGTAGAGGAAATGGACTGCTTGGAGGAGGGAGAAGAGCCTACCTAATGGACAGGGGAGGGAGGGTGTCCTAGTTTGTCTTCCATTGCTGTGACAAAATACTCTGACCAACACCAACTTGGGGAGGAAAGGGTTTATTCAGCTTACATCTCCTGGGTCACAGTTCATCACTCAGGGAGCCCAAGGCAGGAACTCAGGGCAGGAACCTGGAGGCAGGAGCTGAAGCACAGGCCATGGGGGAATGCTGTTCACTGGCTTGCTCCTCTGGCTCGTGCCCAGCCTGCCTTCTTATACAGTACACAACAACCTGCCCAGGGTGGCACTACTCATTGTGGGCTGGGCCCTCCCACACTGTTTGACCATCAAGACAATACTCCACAGATGTGGCCACAGGCCAATCGAATGGAGCCAATTCCCAATGAGGCTCCCTCAACCAAGGTGTTAAAGTTACACTAAAACTATCCAGCACAATTGACCCTTGTCCACTTGACACACAAAACACATCACTATTAAACCACCACCTTTCCAGTTCTTGATCCCCAAAGTATGATGTTAACATTAATCACAAACTAAAACAGTACACAACTTAAAAGCTCCACAGTCCTTAAAATGTCCAATGCTTAAAAGTTACAGTCTATTAAAAGTCTCTTAATTGTGGGCTGCTGTAAAATCCAAAACAAGTACGTCTTATTCCAAAGGAAGATCAGGCACTCTCAAACAAAACCTAAGTCCAGCAAAGTAGCTCAAGGCTGGACACCTGGGATCACTCACGATTCTTCTGGGTCCAAAGGGTTTCGTCAGCTCCCTCCTCTCCACTCGCCGTCCATGGCACACACAGCTCATCTCACAGACCCAGCCAACTTCCATTCCACACCTGCGCTGCTGCTCTTGGTGGTCGTCCCCTGGTTCTGGCATCTCCAAAAAAGCTGGGTCCCACTAAAACTGAGGCAGCACCTTCCACCAATGGTCTTTTTGACCTCTCCTGGTGCAAAGCCTCAGCTTCTCTCCATGACCCTGCAATCCTGGGCTCCACTGCAACCGAGGTTGCCTTCCACCAATGGTCTTTTCCTGACCTCTCACAGTGCCAAGCCTCGGCTGCTCTCTGTGACCCCTCAAATTTCAACACCAGAACCATATAGGAGACTCTTACACTTACCAAGTCTTGCTTCTGGCTCGAGATGGAGGCCAGGCCCTTTCTGGATCATAGCTTCTGTGTGCTGACCTGGAAAAATTCTTCCCAGAAGATTTCACCACAGTGAATGCTGGTCTCTTTTACCTTACAGCTGATTTTTTCAGCCCCAGTAACCAGCATCAATTGTCCTATTACAACAAAAGATTTCACTTCAGGTCTGGTCTTCTTGTTACTTACAGCTGATTCTTCAGCCCCAGCTGACCAAACCCACAGATTACAACAGTCTTAATGATCTCTGTTACCTTTGAAACTAGAACTTCACAAGCCAGGCCTCCATCGTCTACAAATCCTTCAGCAAAAACTGCTCCAAGCTCCATAGCATAATCTTTAGGCATTCAGTGATCTTCCCAGCCCAAAGTTCCAAACGCCTCCCACAATCCTTCCAAAAACACCAAGGTCAGGTCTGTCACACAATACCCCACTCTTCTGAGTACCAATTTCTCTCCGAGTTTGTCTTCCATTGCTGTGACAAAATACTCTGACCAACACCAACTTGGGGAGGAAAGGGTTTATTCAGCTTACATCTCCTGGGTCACAGTTCATCACTCAGGGAGCCCAAGGCAGGAACTCAGGGCAGGAACCTGGAGGCAGGAGCTGAAGCACAGGCCATGGGGGAATGCTGTTCACTGGCTTGCTCCTCTGGCTCGTGCCCAGCCTGCCTTCTTATACAGTACACAACAACCTGCCCAGGGTGGCACTACTCATTGTGGGCTGGGCCCTCCCACACTGTTTGACCATCAAGACAATACTCCAACAGATGTGGCCACAGGCCAATCGAATGGAGCCAATTCCCCAGTTGAGGCTCCCTCAACCCAGGTGTATCAAGTTGACACTAAAGCTATCCAGCACAGAGGGTAAAGAGGAGAAGGAGATCTGTGGGGTAGGAAGGAACAAAGCTACCTGAAAAGGCAGGGAAGGGAAGCCCTGAAGGGGCCAGGTGGGCTTTTGGGGTAGGAAATAGTAGATCTAGCTGTCCCTATAAGAAAGTCTCAGGGGGCCTGGGTAAACTCCTGGTGTGGGAGAGATCAGACCTTCCCCAGTGGCATGTTACATCCAGAAATAGCCAGGCTCATAGGATGGAGGGATCCTAATTGGTGATATAGGGGAATAGTGCTGGAGGAGCTTGGACAGTCCTGTGGGATGGAAAGGAGCAGGCTCCATTTATTTTGTATCTCTACACTTATTTTTTAGTGCTGCGGACTGAACCCAGGGCCTTATGCACACCAGGCAAATATTCTACCACTGAGCCATACCCACAGCCCTCTATAATTCAACTGCTCCCGGTACCTCTGAAAAAAATAGAATTGCAAAGTACTTTTCCTTTTCTTTCTGATATGTCAGAATTTCTTTTCTAAGGCAGTGTCGTGGTTTGGGCATGGTGGCGCACGCCTTTAATCTTAGCACTCAGGAGGCAGGGGCAGGTGGATCTTTGTGAGTTCAAGGCCAGCCTGGTCTACAGAGTGAGTTCCAGGACAGCTGGGGCTACAGGGAGACCCTTTCTTGAAAAGACCAAAAAAAAATTGAGAATGCCTCCCATAGGCTCCCCAGTTGGTGGGGAGATGCTTTGGGCAGTCTTGGAAGGGGCGGCCATGCTGGAGGAAGCAAGTCACTGGGGGCAGACTTAGAGAGTTCTTAAGCCTCATTGGATCTCCATTCTGCTTCCCCTGCTAGAAGATGTGAGCCTCTGCTTTCTGCTCCTGCACCTCCTGCCAACGTGCCTTCCCACCGTGATGGGCTCTAATTCCCCTGGAACCATAAGCTCAAATAAACTTCCTTTTACAAGTTCCCTTGGTCATGGTGTTTCTTTATTATTATTATTATTATTATTATTATTATTATTATTATTATTATTATTGGTCTTTTTGAGACAGGGCCTCCCTGCAGCCCCACCTGTCCAGGAACTCACTAGACCAGGCTGGCCTTGAACTCACAGAGATCCGCCTGCCTCTGCCTCCCAAGTGCTGGGATTAAGGGCCTGTGCCACAGTTGCCATTTATTTCTTTTACATTTTGTTGTTTCAATGTATTTATTCGTTCTCCCCCAGAAATTTGCTTACTTGAATGTCAAGCTGTTTCTGTGTTTTCTTCTCATCTCTGGAGTATTTTCCTAGGCTGAAGATGATCCATCATGTCTCATGTCCTTTCCTAAGGAATTTCACTATTTACTTCTTAGCAAAGTAGATGTCTCTATAGCATAATTTATGTATTCTAATCCTTTTGCCATGAATTTACCTTTTGGAAATGGCAGAAAGTCATGTAGGGAGGGCAAAGGTGATGAGCTGAGTAAGGTAACTAGCAGCAGGGACCACTTAAGTGGCCATGATGTGCCCAGAGCTCTACTAGCATTCCACACTGTGATCTCCTTCATTCTTTACCATACTCATTTGATGGTTAGTGATCAAAATAAATGCTCACTCCATAAATAAGGAACATTTGTAAGGGCTTTAGGTGACTTTCCTAGGAGGGACTGTTTAGAGAAAAAAAAAAAGCAGAACCAAGTCCTTCTGTCCCTAAAGATTGTACCAGTATTCTCAAGCTTTCCTGATGATTATAGTCACTTGCATCCTTGTCAAGAATACAGATTCCTGGGGCCCATTTTCCATGCACTGAATCAAAATCTGCACTGATGGACCCAAAATATGACACTGCTCAGTATTATGGAATTGGCACCATGTTTTCATTGAACTTGCACCTTGCTTCTAAAGTGATGAGATTGGGTTGTGCCACTCACAGACAGCAGGGAATGCAGATCCCACAGTAGTGATTCAGCAATGTTCCAAGATTTAGTTATTAGACTGACAGAATATGCTTCAAAGTGACCTCTCTGAAGGACAGTAAGTCATGGAAGTAAGCAACCTACCTGCTAAGCGGGCTCAAGCACAGTGGGTAAAGGCAGATCATTTTACAATGAAGTTAGTCTGCTCTCGTTTGTCCTGGGAAAGTCTCTTAATGTCTCAGCACCTTACATTTCTTCTTCTGCAAAATGGGGATATGAATTCCCAATTAAAGGACATATATATATATATATATATATATATATATATATATATTGACCTGTAGTAGATGCTTAATAACTAGTAGTTCTTATAATAATAAAGCAACCTCCTATAGTGAGTTGTGTGAACCGGGACTACCACCACCCTCAGGAGTGATTGTTGTGTGAAAAGCTAATTGTTTAATTTCCAGTCAAAGTAATGTTGGAACTTGAAAAATGTGTGCCAGGTTGCTTCTACAGAAGCTTCCACAGCAACTTTCTCATGGGATATGTGCACAGGGGGACAGTACCATTTTAAAAGGGATTTAAAATAGAAATGACAAGAAATGAATGACAATGTCCCCTAGGTGGTGCTGACTCATCATGAAAGGACAATTGGAGCACGGTATTTTCAGGGGTGACTTCCATTTGGTTAGAATTTCAAATGAGAGCAAGACAGCTCCCTGGGATGTCTGGGGAAACTGACCAGGCAGAAAGAGTCTTTTTAGAAGGATTGAGTGCACAATACTCTGGTCTGTGAGGCCTCTTAGGGTCTCGGGTTTGCTTATATTGGAAACAGGAAGCAGGGTCAGGCCAACTTCTATTCATTCTCTAAGAGCTGTTGGAGCCGTGACTGATTTTGACAGATCAAAATCATTTATAACAACTCGGGGACGAGAGTTTCGCCTGGGTTGTCAGTGTCACTCCCACCAGTGAATGGAGCTGGAGGATGTGAGGACCCTCAGAATACACAAAACTGGCTGGTAATTTTAGCAAAATGGCCCATTATTATTTGGTGTGTAACATGAATTTTTCCACTCTACCCATCTTTACCAAACTCCATTCATGGGCAACCTTTTCCTTCCTCATCAGAAGCAATAGCATCTGGGAAGTGAGTCTGATGAATTCTGTCTGGCAACTAGCATCTTTCCAACTGCCAGATCCTGGGGGAGGAAACTGCGATGCTCTGGAGTTGGTTCAGGGCCAGAAATACCTGTCCTTGAGGTCTGATACGGCTGGCCAAGTGCAGAACTTCTGAGACTCTACTTCCTGAGTTCATTTCCATTTTGGCAAAATGTGTGTTTGGTTTCCAAGGGAAAGTATTCACATGTATTAAAATGTCTCCATTGCCGAAGTTGCTTTGTGTCCTCCACTAAAGCCTCCTGCCATCAATTCCAATCTTCCAACACATTTTCAAACATTGTATCTTTGAGAAGTAACCATAGCAACTAAGCTTATTCAGAAATGACTGAACCTAGGCATTAAAGGGGGCAGTAACCCTATGGTATTTTTCACTGGGAACTTACAGGGCGCTAATGAATCTAAGCATTGTAGGTGCCAAGTACTGCAGTCTCCATAGGAAGCACTGCAACTTTAAGATACTTGATTCTCACAACAACCCCACGAGATAGCCATCCCTTTTGAGGGATGGTTGAGGGAACTGTGGCACAGAGAGTTTTTTGACTGGTCTGCAGTAACCAAACTTCTTTCTCTTATTTTGACTACTTTCTCCAGAAAACTAGAGAGGAGTCTTCCAGTGTTTGATTAGCAGACAGTAAAACTGAGCCACATGGGAAATGTTCAGGACAACAGCAGAGCTGCAGATCCCATCTAATATTTCTAGCCCCTTCCTGTAGTGTGCAGTTTAGAGCTCCTAAGTTTAGCTGATTTTTGCTCACAGCAGATCTTATGATTATTGTTTCTGTTTAGAGATGAGAACATTAAGAGACTAAGAAGTTAAATGATATTTCCCAAGGTCATTGAGTATAATTTTGACAAATTGGACATCAAACCCATCTTTAATTTCCTGCTCGCTTCCCAGAGGTGATACTTCTACAAATATACTATCATCTACCTATCTCTCCTATGATCTGTCTATCTATCTATCTATCTATCTATCTATCTATCTATCTATCTATCTCTATCATCTATCTTATCTATCTATCTATCATCTACCTATCTATCTATCATCTATCCATCCATACAACAAACTATGCCTTCATTTCATAAGCATTTATATCTGCAAAATGTATTACATATAGTTGACAAGATTTGCAGTATCAAATTTAATTCATTAGAGAAGACTCATAACATCTAGATAATGAAATCATCTTTGGCTTGAGTATTGTAGGAAGGCTGTTTATGAGTATGAGCTTTTATATGTAAGAAGTATATATTCTAATAAAGCTAAGACAACCATTCTTACATACGGATATGAAGCAGTAAGTTTATCTTTCTACATTTTCTAAGATGGGAAGAGAGAAGAGTGTTAAGCTTCAGATTTTAACCAAGTTAAAAGTGAGAATACTTTCAACAGAAAAGCTAGCTGCATCCTAACAGAGCCACCTGTCATGGTAGGAACCCAGTGAGAGAGGAAGGATGGAGGCATGACCCACTCGTGGAAATCATATCTGGTGGCTCAGACTTGTTCAGGCAATGAAGTAGAATCTTAACTCTTTTTGACATTCAGAAGCCTTCATGCAGAATTTCTTTTAAGAACTTGATGTGAATCCTTGAACATTGGTGGTTTGGGAGAGGGTAGCTGGAGAGAGAAGCCTGGCTGTTACCTGCAATAGCCCAGAAGTCTGCATGTAGTTGCTTCTGCAAAAACAGGGACTGGGCAAGGCTTCAAGAGTTCAAGTTTTGCTGGGAGAGAGGGTGGCATAGATGTAGGATATTTCCTGTGTGGATTACACAGCTACCGGAAGAACTTAGTAAGTCTGAGTGATGCTGAAAGGCCCCTGCCCTGGAGGGCTTCTTTACAGAATTTGCTAAAGGAAGACATATGGAGTCTTCATAGTCAGCCTGAGAGCGCATCTTGGGCTCCAGTTAGGACTATGGGTGGTGAGAAAGCTGCAGGTGTGGAGCGACCTTGAGCAGGGAGGAACCATCTCTATCAGCAATCCACAAGTGCGAGCAGGGGCATAGCCAGCACTGGGGACTGTGTAAAGGAAAGTTTCATAGGATACAAAATCACCAGCTATGCTAAAGGAGATCCACAGCTAGCTATCCCTCCCCCAAGCTAGAGGAAGGACAAAAACCGAAAATTGGGTGAGAGCGACCATTTTGAAGCTGTATCAGCAGATGGACTTTCGGATACCTTTCTTCTAACTCCTGAGTGTGACTGAAGTGTTTTGGCTTATGCTAGCAGCATCCTTGCCGGGCGGGGAAGGAGAGCAATCAGAGCCGGTTTGAGAGAGGACAAAAGAAATCCTAGTTATTTCCAGCCTAACTGCTGAGCCAGACATTGGTGCGAGCTTTCCCGCTGTATGACACATTTCCACAGGAACCCCTGGACTTCCTCTTCTTGTGAGTCACCCCAGCGGTGGAGCTCGCTCTATATCCACATCCCACAGGATTTTCCTCTTAATGTCTGGTAGATCAAGTATCCATGGTCCCTTTCTGCTTGCTTTTGTATTTTCACTTTGTATTATTGCCAAGGAGAAAAATCACTTTTTCCATAAATGCAGGCAAGAGCTGTAAACTCCCCCTGGGTTCCATTGTTGGACCTTCAGTATGAGATTGAAATCTAAAGGGAGTAGATAGTACAATTACAAAGAAATTGTATCAGGCAATAAAACATCTTCTAATACTATTCGTAATAGCATATAACATTACATGTTGTGGGGGCCCAACAAGATGTGTTTCATCTGCAATTATTCATGCTCACCAGGGAAAGAATTTTTCCCTTTGTTTATTGTTTTAATCATGATTAACTAGCAGTATAATGATAAGGTTATGATGATGACAACTTGAAGAATGAAGTGATTGAGGAGCAAGTTACAGGCACAATACTAACCTTCTAGTCTGAAAGTTTACTGGTAAAACATGGAGGCAGGTGCCTATCCCTTAGTGGTGTGTGTGTTTGTGTGTGTGTGTGTGTGTGTGTGTGTGTGTGTGTGTGTGTGTGGTCTCTGTGTGGGGGTATGGTGTGGTGTGTTTGTCTTGAGGAAAAGGGATGAAGTAGGGGATGGTTTATCCTGAAGAAGGGCAGGGTAGGATGACCCAGGTATCCCTTTTTTCCCCCACAGTCTACCTTGCATTCAAAGTCAGGCGTGCACAGAGCTCACCTGGACCTTTCTTTCCTTGTGTCCTTCCCACAGAATGAGCATTCATCATTCCAGAGCCACAGGCTGGAGCTTGTGAGGACCCACATGTGACTGTATTGGAGAGGCAGTATTACTTTCTCAAAAAATTCAAGAGAATTCTAGCTTCCCTGAGACTGACCTTGAGTCCTCAACATCCCAGTTTCCCATCTACCCAGCTCTGGAACAGGTTGGCTTCATGGCTTATGTCTTCCATAAGGTTTCTGGGCCCAATCCAGCAAATAGAAAAATGTATTTCCTTCTGTTAAGGAAGCAAAAAATTTTAAATATCCTCAGCTGTGACAAATGTCCACTTAAAAAAATCTCTGACTTCAAAAAATGTAATTCATAGATTAACATAACATTCAAACATCTGTGTCTATACCAAAGTAACCTACCATAACAATTAGTACTGTTTAAATACCTATATATCTAATTGCCTGTGCTTCATTAGTAGGACTGAAAGGTTATTCCTGGACAAACTGTCAGCCCATGAAAGGAAACAGCCAGAATTGACCAGAGTCCAAGACAACAGCTCCAGAGAAAGTAGACTGTTTTGCTTCTTGTCCACCTATGCCCCTTTTCTAAGCCTAGGGAACAATCTGCAGAAGAGGCGGCGTGGTAGAATGTAAGGGCTGTGATTGGGATGAATGGTGAAACTACAGCAATATAGTTTGGACACTCATTTGATCAACTTGATTGAACATATAAGCCCCCCAGCTGGACGGTGGGACCCTTGGGCTATGTGGGTTTGGGCACAACTGCTTGCAAATTGGTTTTACATGAAGGATACTTGTACTCATAAATTATTACTTATTGTTAAAAAAATGAAAAAAAAGTAATAGAAAAAATATATATAAAAAAATCTCTGACTTCATTTTAAACAAATAATTCAAAGTTCCTTGGAGCTCATGCTAGTGAACAAAGCTGCTCCTGTGCTGAGCTCTGCTCTTCATGTGTGTGCCAGCTTGCTTTTGCTCTGACAAAACACCTGACATAAGAAGTGCGAAGAAGGAAATGGACACTTTTCTTCTCATGGTTCCAGAGCACGGTCTTTGTCCGGCTCCTGGTGGCATGGTATATCATGGCAGGAACACAGAGAGGAGACCGGCTTGCCTCATGGTGGCTGGGACACAGAGAAATGGGACAGGGCTTCTGCGCACCCCCAGTGCATCAGGGATGCACCCCCAGCGAGCTAGCTTCTCTCCACTAGGACCTCCTTCTTCAAGGTTACACTACCTCCTCGTGGTACCATAGGCTGTGAACAACATGGGCCTTTGGGGGAATACCTGCAAATCATAGTAGTAGTAATAGAATTTTCTCTTAAGCCTCATAAACTGTGAAGGTAGTTTCAGAAGAAAAATGCATAAAATATTTTGAACAATGAGAATGTGTGTTTGCTGAGTGTTGAAGGCACTGTTTGAAACACATGCACACCACACATACATATCAAAAAATATAGCAGCCACTGTCTTCAAAGTGTTTCTCTTCAATGTTTGGTTAATAAAACCATCCAGCTTTGAAGTACTATCCTGTCCATTTTATAGGTGACAAAACCAAGATTTAGACTAGACCAAGCAACATGACTTAGAGCAAGTTGTTTATACTTTTAGGATAGATTCCATAGCTATATATCACATATTGTGTAACTTTGTAATAAACCAAAGCAAGTCATTTTTTAAACAAAAGTTTTGATTTTATTTTATTATTATTATTATTATTATTATTATTATTTTGTCTTTTTGAGACAGGGTCTCCCTTTAGCCCCAGCTGTCCTGGAATTCACTCTGTAGATCAGGCCTGCCTCTGCCTCCCAAGTGCTAGGATTAAAGGTGTACACCACCACGCCTGGCTTTATTTTATTTTTATACTAGGATATGAAGGTGCCAGTAAATTGTAAATGGGAAGCTGATTTTATTTTGAGATCAACTTAATCTTGAGCAAGAGAGGCCATTTTTCTCTTCTTTTTATGTATTGATGTGTAGGGAGACATGAGAAAGAGAGAGAGGAAAAAGAACCCTGGTTTGTGGACAAGGAGATCTGGGCCATACCCACCGCTCCACCCCACAAACTACCCCCAGCCATCTAAACAATCTGGGCTTTGGTTTCCTTTGCTGTATAAAATGAAGCTGGAGCTGACCTTTTCTGGGATGGGAAGTACTCCCATCTTTACAAATTCTTAGGATAAGCTGTAACTTCCACCCCATTTCCCCAAACCAAGCTTTCAGCTCAAGGAAGAATAGGCTGTCATCTCAGGACTAAACGTATGCAATGCTTCGTAAATCAGATTCATCATTAAACTGCACTGCAAACAAAAAGTTTCACACAGTGAGAATGTTGCTACGTAGAGTTTAATGAGCTCCATATGCCTGACCTCTGGAAAGAGATGATTTGGGGAACTGTAGCTGGGAGGAGTCAGGCCATCAGCATCTGGTGTGAGTTACTTGGAGCAAAGGGAATCGACTGAATTTTTGTATCACTGCCAAGCTTGGAAGGTAGACACACTCTGCAATCTGTGCGCTCACCTTCTGAGAGCATGCTGACGGCTTTCCAATGCCTCCCTTACTCATCAGGAAGTTGTGGAGGACGGCAGATTCTGACTTCCTTCAGGCGGCTCCCTGGAGTGTCTGTTGTTCATGAGACCATTGGGTTTCAGATCTGTGCAGGTGAGAGCAGGCTGTCCCTGGAGACACATCAGCAACATGACTCACTATTTATACTTGCTTTGGGAGACTCTTCTATTCCTGCCGAGTCCTCCCTCAAACCCAGATCTGCCGTCATTCTTTCCTTTTATGAAAAAAAAAAAATGCCAGGGCTCCTCATTGCTCATACAGACCATCTCACCAGCTTGAACCCACCTTTTAAAAAATTATATTTTATTAATATTTTATTTCTTTTTATGTTTTAGACTTTCATACATGCATTTGCATTATTTGCACCCTCCCGAAGTCCCCCTATAACTTCTCCCATATATCCCCTCACAATTTCCTATCCTCATCTTTATTATTTTTCCATATACATACATTTATAAATACAAATATTTATAATGCACCGAGGCCATTTAATGGTACTCATGTGCACCTGTGTTTAGGGCTGCCCAGACAGGATTCAAGAACCTCTCAGGGACTTAGTTCCTGCAGAAACCTGACCCTCCGTCCTGTCCTTCAGCATCCATTGGTTGCCAGTAGCTCTCCATTTTGTGGTGAGACCCTCTGAAATTTTCCTCACCTAAATTGGCAGATTTGTCAGGCTACCATACTGTGGTGATTTCACAGTTGGAGCTTCCCTATTATGTCTAGAATGCATTAAATAACAGCAAGGTTCCAGTCCCGGTGGCAATCCCTCCACTGTCTTTCGAGATGCTGAATTTGTCATTGCTCTGGATCTCTGGCATCCTGGCTTCAGCTAACAGGGGACTTTGCAGCTTTCCATGTGCTTTCTCCTTTGTAGAATTCTTACCATCTCTTTTCCATGTGGGACACTCCTGCGCCAACTCAAGCACCACTTTCTGAGATGTGTCTCCTCATTCTCTCCTTCCATACTCTACTTGGCCTTTGCCTCTCTGTCCTAATAACCTGAAGACTCAGTTAGGATAGGAAGGGGCCTGTGCGATCTTCTGTAGGGGAGTGCTTCAGGAATGAGAACATGGTCTTCCCTTTATTTACTAGGACAGAGTACAACTGCCTTCAGCAAATGTTTGTTGAGTGAATAAATAAAAGAAGGAAGCTATAAATAGAAAGTCTTCAGGAGCCAAGCCTTGGGCTACTGAATCTTCTTATTTCTCTTGTTACATTGTGTAACACAATTTCTACCCATCAGAAGTTCATGTCATCCTTGCATCCCATTTGGAGGTCTACTGTTCTTACCTTCATTATAATGTACTCCCAAGTCTGAAATATTTGTGTATAAATTGTCACCTTTCTTCTTGATACTAGATTGGGAAAATAAAGGCTATTTAAAGTCTGGATTTTTTTAGTCACTGGTTGTTTCAGATTAAAATAAATCAGAGTACTGGATTGCAATATTTTAATGGGTCATGACAGTACTCAAACACATTGTCTCATGTGATTTTTATAACAGACTTGTGAAGTAGACTAGGCAAAAAATTAAAATGTGGTACTCACAAGTGACAAAGTCATAGAGCTAGAAAATGGCAAAGCTAAGGTTTGAATGCATCGGGCTCTTGTGGGGTCACTGCCATCTCTCAGCTCCAAGGGTTTAAAACAAAGAGCCACACATACCACTGAGTACAGCTCTTTCTTTTGGCTCCCTTTGCAAGTGTCTGAACTCTGCTGGGCACTGCACTTCCTGTGGTTGCTTAAGCAGCTTCTCTGGGTCATTGTCAGGCTCAGCAGAATCTCTGAGAGCAGATGGGATTGAGGGAGGAAAACAAGGAGGACTGACCATTGGTTTGATGAAAGTTTGGATGCTGAATGCAACTGAAATTGCTTGGACGGGAGACAGATTGTGAGACTGAATTTTTCTTTTTTTAAACTCTCTGTTCTCAGAGAGATTCAAGAACAGATGATGGGGAAGAATATAGGGAGTGCCTTTGTTTGACTACCTTAATCCTTTTCAGAAAAAGGTGAGGGTGATCAGTGTGTTAGGAGCTTAGTTAAAAACAACAGGCAATTTAAAACTCAGGAAGCTGGGCTGTCCCCTGAATTTACATGCTCTCGTAAGGAGAATTTACATTCTCTAAGGAGAATGGAATTTGAGGGTTTAAGACATAGCTTGTTTCCATGTGATACATGAGTTCCCAAAAATCCTGTTTAACATATTGCTGGAATAATGCTTATGAGATGGTTAAAAATGGAAGTACGAAAAAAAAAAAATCCCAACACCCTTAGAGGAATTTGCAATTCATAAAGTTACTGCCAATTTTGCATTTATAGTTGCCATGGTAACCATGCTAGGCTTCTGCTCAAATGTTTCTCAGAAGGGGATGAAACTGTAGAATAAGCTCTTAGTGTAATTTTTTTTTATTGTCGTTGAATAAGTGTGTGATTCTTATGTCCGTGAATGTGTACTCCAGTTATGATTCTGACTTCTTATTTCCGTGTGTTTAAACCACATGAGAAGTTGCTGTCTGCTCTCCATGCTCGACAATTAACTATAAAATAGAAAAAAGCATTATCAACTATAATTAATTATGAGGGCAAAAAATGCAAACAGCAATAACAAAACTGTTTCAAACATGACTCTATGCCTTGTCTCGCTCATTGATTCAAAGTGCTTTCAGCCAAGCTTTTAGGCTGTGCTCATGAGGTCCCCTGCCTCTTCAGTGTTTGATCTCAGAAGAGCCCTATGTATTAAATGAACTATCAAACGAAGGCAATTGGACCAATTTAGACTGAAATGATACTTTCATTTAGTCTTTTAGATAGGGAGCTTTTAAAAATAATGGCAATTGACTCTTTTTATTTTCTTTATTTGGCTTCTGGAGAGTGAGTTCAACAGCGGGGTAGACAGGGCACCTATGAAACAGGATGATCTGGCTTTTCTGACTTACACTCCTGCTCTGGGGTCCATAAAGGAGCGAGGCTGTGGACAAGTCCCTTTTATTATTTTGCTTTGCATTGTAACAAAGTAGCCGAGGCTGGGCACTTTATAAAGAAAAGATGTTCTGTTTAGTACTAGTCTTTGAGGCCCAATGCCCGAACAGCAGAGTGCCATCTCTGGTGAGGCCACCTCTGTCTGTGCTGCATCACGACAGTTAGCATCATAGGGAAGCCATGCGAGTTGAGTGGAGAATTTATGTGGTGAGACAGGAAGCCAGAGAGTAGGAAGGAGCCAGCCAGGCTGTCTCTAACCAGGATCCCACAGACCTACATTAATCTCCAAGGTTGGACTCTGCACTGACTACTCAGCTTACACTAAGCACCACCGGTTGCACCACCTCCCAATTCCAAGCTTCCAGATCATAGCGCTACTTAATATTTGGGCCCCGAATGTCTTCATTTGCATAATGATCATGGTGTTGTGGCAGTGTTTGTGTAAGTTGGAGAGTTACAGACAACTGGACATGAAACACTTATCCCAAAGTTTAACACAGTGTACTTATTTCCTATTATCACTATAACAAACTACTACAACGTATTGTAAAACAATTCATGTGTATTATATTACAGTGCTAGAATTAGAAGTCCAAAATAGGTCTATCTTAGACAAGGATATTTTCTTTTGTAGGGTCCCTAAGAGAGTCACAGATTTTTAAAAAAAATATTTATTTTTCCTCAATGTATATTTTTACTGAATTTTTGTGCATTTCATATATCTTAGCCATGTTTAATCCCCTCCCCCATCTGTATCCCATCTCCCCTCCAGATGATTTCATGCATTCTGTCGTGTATATATAAAGGCCTATAGACTAAAGTTTGTGTATCCAGATGTATCTCAGTGCAAATTCTAGTCAGCCTATCTAGAGTCACTCCCTTAAAGAAGACCAACTCTCGGTCACCCAGCAGTGATCAGCTGCCAATAGTTTCCCAGCTAAGGCTGGGATCTGGTGCCCATTTCTCCAGTTCTGTGCTGGGTTTTTGTCTGATTGAGTTTGCATGGGTTATGTGCATGTGGTTACCATTGCTCTAAGTTTATATGAGCAAGTTCCAAGAGGCCTGGAAGACTGTCTCCTTATGATCATCCACCACCCCTGGCTCTTACAATCTTTCTGCTCCCTCTTCTGCAATGGTCCCTAAACCATGGGTGGGTGAGGTTTAATAAAACTCCTTTTAATAAGGAGTCTTGTCCAGGGCCATGCACTCTTCAGTCTCTTTCTTATTCTTTACACTTTGTCTAGTTGTGGCCTTCTGTGCTAATCACCTTGTCTTGCATGAGGGAGCTCTACTGGTAAGAGTGGAGGGATGCATTAGCATTCCCTCTACCCTGTTTCACTATATTCCATGAGCTTTAGGTGTAGAGGAGCCATTGTATACGTGTCAATTAAACTTAGGCATCTCACAGGCACTTACCCTGTGTGTGACCAGTTGTGGAACTCTGTAGTAGTCTCCATCTATTGCAAAAAGAAGCTTCTTTGATGAGCGGTGACAGGTATACTTGTCTGCAAATATAAAGATCCATATTTAACACACAATCTAGGGATGTGACAGATGTAGGGTTTTCTCTGAGATTTATGACCTCACCAGTCATATATATTTGGCTACGTTTACAATGTCACACACAAGTTCCCTCCCATTGATCAGGCTTTAAGTCCAATGACATAGCTGCTGATAAAAGTTCCACTACTGAACTACTATAGCTTTTGTGCCAATCATTGCTGTGGTTATTGGGCTTTAAAGCTGAGGTTGGACTATTGATTGATTTTTCTCCCTTAGAAGCTTGTATAGTAGCCTTAGAACTCTGAGAGCTAGTCTTTAGGGAGGGGCTACCATGTTTGTCCCAGCTCTATTACTCCAAGTCCTGTGTTCAAACTATGTCCTGTCCTCGGTAATCGGGTCTTACCTTCAAGTATACTGTAGTCCACACATCAAAGAAGATTCTTTTAGCAACAGATGGAGACTATTACCGAGTTACAACTCACTGTGCAGCTGAGGATGTCTTGGAACTTCTGATCCTTCTTAGCCTCCTGAGTGCTGGGATTACAAGTGCATGTTACCACAACTGGTTTGTGAGCTGTCAGGAATTAAATCCTGGGCTTTGTGTATGCTAGACAACAAACACTGTACCAACTGAACTATATCTCTAGGGCCTGTTGGGGCCATTTTAAGTCTATAGATCTGGTTTGGAAGAAATGACATATCGATAGTATTGTCTTCCTATACATGGTTATAGAATCAGTCCGTTTATTTGGTTGTTCTTTGCTGACTTTATCAGATTTTTATAGTTTTCTTCGTAAAAATGTATGTTTTGTTAAATTTGTGGCTAAGTGTTTCATTTTGGGGGCATTGGTTAAAACAGAGCATTTTTGGTTGAGATATCATTTATTAGTTACTGACTTAGAAAGACCTTTGACTTTATCCATTTTGTTACAACTGACAACAAGCTTTCTATTGCTGTTGATATTTTTCAGATTGTCTTTTTGTGTGTGGGTTACATAGGGTTGCATACTAGGCAAGCAGCTCTACCACTGAGCAATATCTCCAACCCTCTGCTTACATTTTATTTTGAAACAAGTTGCCGGGCTGCCCTTGAATTCACTCTGTAGCCCAGGCAAACAAACTTTCAGTCTTGCTGTTCTGCCTACCACTTGGCTAAGATGACAGGCCTGTGCCACCAGGCCCAGTGGCATCTTTAGACCTCTGGTGTAGATTCTGATCTGTGTCTTCTCTCCCAGTCAGTCCATCCGCACTCTTTTCCTCATCGTGGGTGTGTTCTCTCAGATTTACATGATGTTGAGAAGCAGTGTCAGCTAGCCACATCTTTGCCTAATTAGCAGGAAGGTTTCTGGCTGGTCAGCCACCTCATTGCTTCTGTAACCTTTCCTCTCCTTGCATGCAATGTAGCACTGACAGGTCCTGAGGATTAGGGTCTCTGTCACCATCCACAGGGCTGGTGCAGTAGCTGTGATCTATCACCAGCATGCTTTGTTGTATTAGAAATGGCGGACTTCCTCTGCTTAAAGGGCACAAGCAGGAGATGACAGAACAGAGAGCTGCCTCCCTCAAGCACTGGCCTGCTCTGCCTGGTGGGTTTTCTTGACTTTCTGCTGTCTGAACCGCCACTCCACTTTGGATGGGCCTGAAGTGCAGCCGGTATTGAATGGACACCCCTGGGATGAAGATTCATTTTCTAATGGTTTTGCTTTAATATGTTTTTAGTTTTAGGAAATTTCATTTCATTGGTATTAGTTTTTAGGAATCGTTTTCTCAAAATGCACTAATTTCTAAAGCCCAGGAAGTCTTACTCAGAAGGAAAACTTAAAGGATCAAATGCGTGAGGCTGGAGGCCACAATGGGGGTTGAGACTGTTCTGCTGGATGGTGCTGTAGTGCCAGAATCTGTCAGCCCTGTCTGTATAGGCAGGAGGCCCTTGCCTGTGCTGTCTGGTTCCCTGCACAGAGAATGAAAGAGGATATTCTTGTGGCATGGGTATTGATTACTAAGACGGAAAACATTCTGACCTTGTTCCACCCTGGAACACTGTGGCTGAGGGAGAGGACGGCAACTAAGTCCCATCTGCTTGTGCTGGTTTAGGTGTGGCTCTGGCCAGAAGGCTGCCCTATTCCCTTAAGAGTCAGTTCTCCCGCCCCACCCCACCCCCACTCCATTAGATGAAGTGTGCAACATTACTCCATAGTTCCCTCTAGGGCTCTCAAGCAAGTGGAGACATCTGTTCTCTCTGTGTCTTACTGCTCTGAGTTAGAAGTTCCCTGGCTGTTCTCCGCGTCTTGCGCTTTGGAGGAGCAGCTTCTCAATGCCACCACCCAGGCTAATCATTCTGCACTGTACGAAAGCTTCATTGTTTGCTTTCTGGTACTCTTCTGCCACACTCCCATCTACATGTGTGTCGCTAAAATTCCCTCTGGGAGGCAGGCTGGCCTCTGGTCCCCTCCTCCCTCCATCCTTAGGACAAACTAACAAACCAAGATTTAATTCCTCCAAACTACAGTTTGGGTAATCGGCCACTTTATTTGGGCTTGCTAACAGAGCAGCTCTTGAGGGAGTTACTTATAGAAATGTGGACACACGAAAGTCTCCGTCAGGCATGGACCCTGTGACCTTACGAGGAGGGGCGCTACCTAAGATGGTGAAGTCGGTGCCCCTCTCGGCTTGAGCCTTTCACATCCCCAGCCCCGCCCCGATGTACAACTCATGCCAGCTGGTTGGATGGAAGACATGACTGACTCTACCCCTCCCAGGTCGGTCCTCGGAAGACAGCCCGTGCTACAATGTGTTCACTCCTATTGCTTTTTTTTTTCTTCCCTGAATCTTTTTTTTTTTTTTATCTTTCTTCTAATAATTTGGTCTAATTTCTTTTTTTTTTTAATTTGGTCTAATTTCTACTATTCTCATTTTTTCTGGGCTATCTTCACTCCTTTGATTAGATCAATAGGTTGTGTTGTATTTAGAAAAGCTAATGGTACCATTGAATATCTGGTGTTTTACTCATCACAAGGACAATCGCCCTTTTCTTTAGACCATACCGACTGCTCTTTGCATCAGACTAGGAATTTGCCAACATTCTCCCATGCAAATCAAACTAGGAAAAAAATAGCTTGGAGGAGTGGTTATTTTCATTGAAGAATCACCATTACCTTTTTTTTTGGTCTTTTCAAGACAGGGTCTCCCTATAGCCTCAGCTGTCCTGGAGCTCACTCTGTAGACCAGGCTGGCATTGAATTCACAAAGATCCGCTTGCCTTTGTTAACATGGGAGGGATGTATTGAGACCGCACATGCAAGTGTACAGATGGCCTCTGGAATGCCAGAGAGTGTTACCAAAGGCCACTAAACCAATAAAGCAAATACAGGTCTTCCTGAGTCAAGCAAGACTCCACCGTCAGCACCAGCTACACCTCACCTGCCTGGAAATACTGTGCAGCAGAGGCAGCCATGTGCCTGGATATCCCAAATCTAATTGGCTATTGGCTCTCTCCTTGGAGGAATAACCCATGGCTGATGCCACAAGCTTACATCCTTTACAGGTTAGGAGATGTTATAAGCCACAGTAAGACCCTGACATATTTAACAGGGGGGAAAAATGTAATTCATGGATTAACATATCATCCAAACATATGTGTCTATGCCAAAGTAACCTACCATAACTATTAGTGCTGCTTAAATACCTATATATCTAATTGCTTGTGCTTCATTAGTAGGATCGAAAGGTTACCCCTGGACAAACTGTCAGCCCATGAAAGGAAATAGCCAGAATTGACCAGAGTCCAAGTCAACAGCTCCAGAGAGAGTGGACTGTTATACTTCTCATCCACCTGTGCCCCTTTTCTAAGCCTAGGGAACAACCTGCGGAAGAGGGGGCATGGTAGAATGTAAAGGCTCCGATTGGGGTGAATGGTGAAACTACAGTGATGTAGTCTGGACACTCATTTGATCAACTTGATTGAACAAACAACATGTCACCCCCCACTGGATGGTGGGGCTGTGGGGATTTGGACACAACAGCCTGTAGATTGGTTTTGCACGAAGGATGCTTGTACTCATGGATTATCACTTATAGCTAAAAAAGGAAAAAAAAACAGAGAAAGATGCAAGACAGTTAGGGCAAAATACATGATCTGGGATGGGGTGGAGGGGGGGAAGGGAAAGGGAAAAATGCCTGATCTGAATTGGAAAATGATGTACGAAATGCACAAAGCATCAATAAAAAAAATTAAATTAAAAAAATATTTTTATTGATGTTTGTGTGCTTCACACATCATTTCTCAGTCCAATTTAGACACCCTCTCTTTTCCATGCCCCCTTCCCCACCCCAGGTCATGCATTCTGCCATACATGTCTTGCATCTTTTTCTCAAGTTTTTTAAAGTTTTTCTCTGCAGAGGTTTATTGTTCTGGGCAGAAGTTAACTGTTTCAGTCAGCTCTTTGACCCAGTCCTTTTGTCATTGTTGTTCCCTCCCATTTGTATTGCTCCAAAGTATGCCTATATATGTCACATATTATGACCTCTGAAAATAAACTGTATGCTAATTCCAAAATATGTTTAGGAGTTTACATTTTTCCCTTTAATTTTATATTACTCTAAAATATGAATACATACCCTCCACACATATACCACAATTACAAAGTCTGAAAATAAGTGGTCAGTTAATTCTAGAGCCCACTAAGGGATCCACATTATAAAAGCATAGTTGCTTTCAGATAAAAAGAAATATAACATTAACTTTGCTCAGCTTGCCTTTCAATTAAGGATTTGGTGCCAACATCCACAAATGAGGGATACCATTTGTTGTTTGTTTTTCTGGGACCGTGTTACTTCACTTAGCATAATGGCTTCAAGTTCCATCCATTTACCTGCAAAATTCATGATGTCATCTTTCTCTACCATTGCATAGAATTCCATTGTGTACATGTACCACATTTTCTCTATCTACTCGTCAGTTGAGGGACACTTGGGTTGCTTCCAGCTCTTTGCTATCATGAAGAGAGCTGCAACAAACATAGATGTGCATGTATCTCTGTAGTAGAATGAGTCTTGTGGCTATATATCCAGGAGTGGTATGACTGGGTCAGGTGGTAAGCTCATTTTCAGTTTCTTGAGAGTTCTCCACACTGCTTTCCATAGGGGTTGCATGAGTTTGCATTCCCACCGGTAGTGGATGAGTGTTCCCCTTTCCCTACAACCTCTCCAGCATTTGGTATCCTTTGTTTTCTGGATTATAACTAGTCTTACTGGAGTAAGATGAGATCTTAAGGTGTTTTTAATTTGCATTTCCTTAATTATTAGCAATGTTGAACACTTTTAAGATGTTTCTCAGCCATCTTTACTTCTTCATTTGTGAAATCTCTGTTCAGCTCTTTACTTCATCTTATGAATAGGTCATTTGTTTTCTTCCTCCTTTGTTTTTTGAGTAGTTTATACACTCTGGATGTTAATGCTCTATCAGATGTATCACTTGTGAAGGTTTCCTCCCACTCTGTGAGTTTTCTCTTCACTTCTTTGATTTATTTTTTTCTGTACAGAAGCTCTTGAGTTTAATAAGATCCCACTTTTCATTTGTTACCTTACTTTTTGTGCAGCTGCTGTCTGATTTAGAAAGTCTTTTCCTACCCCTATGTCTTGTAGGTTACTACCAATGTTTTCTTCTATCATTTTCAGAGTTTTGAGTTTCACATTGAGGTCTCTGATCCATTTGGATTTGATTTTTGTACATGGCTAGAGGGGGTTTAGTTTTATTCTTCAACAAGTGGTGATCCAGTATGCTAACACCATTTGCTGAAGATGCTATCTTTCCTCCATTGAGTATTATTGGCCCCTTTGTCAAATATGACGTGGCTGAAATTGGATGTGCTCAGGTTTAGATATTCAGTTTTGTTCCATTGATCTACAGGCCTGTTTCTGTGCCAATACCAGGCTGTTTTTATGACTATAGCCCTGCAATATAGTTTGAAGTCTGGTATGGCAATCCCTCTGTATTGCTCTTTTTACTCAGGGTTGCTTTGGCTATCCAGGGTCTTTTGTTTTTCCATATGAACTTTAGGATGTTTTTTCCTAGGTCTGTGAAGAAGCTCATAGGGATTCTAACTGGGATTGCATTGAATTTGTATATTACTTGGGTAGGATGGTCATTTTTGCTATATTGATTCTTCCAATCCATGCGCATTGGAGGTTTTTCTTGCCTAATCAAGAGACACAGACTGGGAGAATGGATTAAGAAACTGAATCCATCTTTCTGTTGTCTCTAAGAAGCACACCTTACCTTCAAGGTTAGACACCATCTTAAGGTGAAAGGGTGGGAAAAAATATTTCAAGCAAATGGCACCAAAAAGCAAGCAGGAGTTGCTATTTTAATGTCCGGCAAAATAGATTTCAAAGTAAAACTAATCAGAAGAGATGAAGAGAGTTATTACATCCTTATCAAAGGATCAATCAGCCATGAAGATCTCTAATCATAAATATATATGCACCAAACACTGTAGCACCAAAATTCATAAGCACAATCCTGAAGGACTTCACGACACAGATCAATGCCAGCACACAAATAGTGGGAGACTTCAGTATCCTACTGAGCCCATTGGAGAGGTCAACTGGACAAAGAATAAACAGAGAGACATCTGAACTGAGCAATATGATACACCAAATGGACCTAATAGACATCTACCAAATATTCCACCTGAACACCAAAGAATATACTGTCTACTCAGTACCCCATGGATCATTCTCCAAAATCAACCATATACTGGGACACAGAGCAAACCTCAGCAGATACAAAAAAACTTGAAATAATTTCATGCATCTTATCAGATCACAGTGCAATAAAGCTTAATATCAACACCAGAATGAGCCCTACTAGCTACAAGAACACATGGAGGCTAAACAACACACTACGGAATAACAAATGGGTCAAAGAAGAAATAAAGAAATAAATAAAAGCATTCCTACCACTAAATGAAAGGGATGCTACTACACAGTAAAACCCATGGGACACCTTAAAAGCAGTCCTGAGAGGGAAATTCATAGTTCTAACAAGTACCTACATTAAGAAAACAGAAAGAACACAAATAAATGACCTAACACTGCAACTAAAAACACTTGAGAGGCAGCAACAAATGAATCCTAACCCAGCAGACAGGAAGAAATAACAAAAATCAGAGCAGAAATCAATGAAATAGAAACAAAGAAAATGATACAAAAAATCAGTGAATCCAAGAGCTAGTTCTTTGAAAGGATAAAAAACAAAACAAAACAAAACAAAAAACCCCAAAACAAAACAACAACAAAAAAACCAAGGTAGATAGACCTCTAGCCCAATTAACTAAAAGAAGGAAAGAGCAACTCTAAATCAACCAAATTAGAGATGAAAGGGGAAACATCAGAATGGATAGTGAAAAGATTCAGACACTCTTATGGGAATACTTCAAAAACCTATACTCTACTAAATTTGAAAACCTAAGAGAAATGGATGAATACCTGACATCACAGAATCCACCAAGACTTAACCTGGAAGAGATGGACAGCTTAAATAGACCCATAATAAAGGAGGAAGTTGAAACTGTAATAAAAAAAAAAACAAAAACTCCCAACTAAAAAAAGTCCAGGTCCAAATGGAGTCATGGCAGAATTCTATAAGACATTTAAAGAAGATCTACAGCCACTACTACTCAAATTACTCAAGAGGATAGAAACATAAGGAAATCTCCCAAATTCCTTCTGTGAAGCCAACATCACTCTAATACCAAACCCAGGCAGAGATACAACCAAAAAAGAAAACTATAGACCCATTTCACTAATGAACATAGATGCAAAAATTCTCAACAAAATACTTGCAAATCATATACAGGCATATATCAAAAGGATCATCCACCATGACCAAGCTGGATTCATATCAGAGATGCAGGGATGGTTCAACATACCTAAATCAATAAATGTCATTAAGCACATAAACGGACTAAAAGACAAAAACCACAGTCATTCTCAATTGATGTGGAAAAGACCTTTGATAAAATTCAGCATGACTTCATGTTTAAAGCCCTGGAGGGAATTGGACTGGAGGGAACATTCCTCAACACCATTAAAGCCATATACAATAAACTCACAGCCAGCATCATCCTTAATGGGGAAAAACTAGAAGTGTTCCCCTTAAAGTCAGGAACCCGGCAAGGCTGCCCCCATCCCCACTCCTTTTCTTCTTCTTCTTCTTCTTCTTCTTCTTCTTCTTCTTCTTCTTCTTCTTCTTCTTCTTCTTCTTCTCCTCCTCCTCCTCCTCCTCCTCCTCCTCCTCCTCCTTCTTCTTCTTCCTCTTCTTCTTCTTCTTCTTCTTCTTCTTCTTCTTCTCCTCCTCCTCCTCCTCCTCCTCCTCCTCCTCCTTCTTCTTCTTCTTCTTCTTCTTCTTCTTCTTCTTCTTCTTCTTCTTCTTCTGTCTTTTTGAGATAGGGACTCCCTTTAGTCCCAGATGGTCTGGAGCTCACTATGTCACTAGGTAGCCCAGGCTGGCCTTGAACTCACAGAACCCACCTGCCTCTGCCTCCTGAGTACTGGGATTAAAGGCATGCGCCACCATGCTTGGTTTTCACTCCTTTTCAATATAGTGCTGAAATGCTTGCAAGAGCAATAAGACAAGAAAGGGAAATTAGAGGAGTACTAATTGGAAAAAGAGGAAGTCAAACTATCCCTTTTTTGCCAAAAACTACAATAGAAAACTCCTAGAAACTATCAACAGCTTCAGTAAAGTGGCGGGATACAAAATTAACTTAGAAAAACCAGTAGCCTTTCTTTATGCCAATAACAAGCAATTGGAGAATAAATACAAGGAGACTTTCCAACTCACAATAGCCTCCAAAAAATATATTATCTAGGAACAAACCTGACCAAACACACCAAAAATCTCTACAAAGAAAAATTTAAATCCCTCAAAAAGGAGATTGAGGAAGATACTAGAAAATGAAAAATCTTCAGTGGTTTACTTGCTAATGTATGTATTTCCTACCTCTGGGGAAGAAAAAAAGACTATGAAAGAACTCTATGATTTTATTGTTTTTCATTTTACCCAAACTGACCATCTTTGAATATATAAGTTCCCTTTTTGTTGCATAAAAAGATAAATCTAGACACAGGTCTAGATTTGATAATCTTGTACAAAATATATATTAAAAAAAGATAAATCCTGCTAGTTAGTGGTAGTAAAATAAATGGGAAATAAGAAAGATATTCCAACATTCAACTCAAACTCTTTATTTCAAAAAATTTTTGATTTATTTATTTTATGTGTGTGAGTGTTTTGACTACATGTATGTAAGTGCATCCTGAACATGCCATAGAAGAGGCCATTGGATCCCATGGAACTGGAGTTATAGCCAGTTGTGAGCTACTGTGTGGCTACTGGGAACCAAACCTGGTTCCTTTGCAAGAAAAACCATGTTGTCCTTTGTAAGAGCAGGGACAGAGTCTCAGCCTTTTCCTTGTGCATATTCAGTAAACATAACATCAGCTTCATGAATGAGCTGATGGTACTTATAAAGCCATTGTCTTAAGCTCTGTCTCAAAGGTGAATGTCAGAGACTTTACTTGAGCACTAGTTATTCCTTCCTCTTTTTCCAGATCTTTCAAGCATTTTCAGTATTTTTGATATATAACTATAGTTCACTGAAATTCCACTTTCTGGTGTTAATGCATATGTCTCCACACTCTCAGTTCCCAGTTAAACCTCTGGTTACTAGAGGAATGGATTTGGTCAGCCATCACGAAGAATGAATATATAGACAAAGGGGGCAGTTCAGTGGTGGTGCCCTTGGCTCTGGTGTCGGACTGACTTAGCTTCCAGTCCGGCTCTCCCATTTGCTATCTTTGGTTGGGCAAGTTCCTAACCAGCATGACCATAACTGTAATCCAACTCAGGACACATTTTGGAATGAAAGGTGATATTATTAATAATTGTGGCAGGATGCAAGTACAAATAAAAACGACCATGATCAACCAGGGTGCATCATTGCCATACCCTTAGCCACAGAAGCTATTTCCTCTGCAAAATGTGTGGGACAGTTATAAAGATATGAAAAATAGCCACTTGAGATAGGAACCAGAAGATGCTTACTTAGCACAGAGCCTGGAAATACTAAAGGTCAATGAAGGTTATTATTAGGAATATGTATCCAATTTTCATGTCCCTCAAGGTACTCTGGAGTACTGGATAGTACCAAATAGCTAATATCTACCACTTAATTATACCTCAGAACCCAACAAAATTTTTCGGGTGTCTTTGTAAACAATATGTTGTAATAGAATGCTGGAACTTCTACCTTACAGATCGATGTGTGTGTGTGTGTGTGTGTGTGTGTGTGTTGTGCACTTTCATGTACCTGTGTGTGTACACACGTGAGTGTGGTGTGGGTGCACACACAAGTATGTGCATGCGTGTGTAGGTCAGAGGTTGGTGTCTTTTTGTGTGGGTGCTGGGGATCTGAACTGAGGTTCTCATGCTTGCAAGACAAACCTTTACAATTGAACTATCTCTCCAGCCCCCAGATTATTTTTTGTAATTAAATCTATTTCATTACAATACTAATGGTCTTAGTTTCAAAAAATGGTATGTAGAGGGGCTTTAACGATTCTTTCAGTTTACAATTGTCTGTTGCAATCTACTCACCAATGGAAGTGATTTCTCCTCTCCTAGTTTTCTGAATAAAGATAGGCTTAACAACTCCAGAAAAACTTGCATGACCTTTTCAGAAGGTTACTTTAGGTCAGTAAGACTGTTAACGTTACTTCCCTGATTTCCTAAGTTTGTTTAGTAAGAAAATGAGTATTTGAGACATTAGAATGTCCTCAATACAACTGTGATAAAAATGCAGCTTATGGGGCTGGGTGGAGAGGTGTTTCAGGAATTAAGAGTACAGGCTATGCTTGCAGAGGATCTGGATTTGATTCCCACCACTCACATGGCAGCTAACAGTCATCTATAATTCCAGTTCCAGACTTGTGTCTGTGAAGAGTCCATAAACTAGCTTCATTAATTCATTCAGTCATCTATCCATCCAGTGATCTGTGCACCTGTTCAACAAGTATTTATGTAGTCTAAGTCTACTATTATTGCCGAGAACAAAAGCTTTAGGCACGTAACCTGTAGTCTGTGCCCTTGTGCTATGTTTGTAAAAACAGCACCAGTTCTTCTCCACTGAGCTCTTTGCTATACGATGCTAAAAGTGCTCTGTTCTTGCCACAAGATATGCTTTGTACAATGAATTGTCAGTAAGCAATACATAGGCAAAAGCTCAATAAAACTTGTGAAATAGAACTAATTTTCATTCTTGCCCTCCTACAAGAATGTGTGTGTGTGCTTGTTGGATGGCTAGAGAGAGTTGGAAAAGGCATGAATTAGTATATTTACTTACTCCAGCTAAAAATATCCTATATTGGCTGAAAACAAGCTGACCTCTTAAGTTACAGCACATCTCCTATACATGTGGAGTTGTCTGATTGAGACAAGAGGAGCTACCAAGATCAGTATAGCTGCCTCGTCAGCCATCCCAAAGCATGAGTAGAATTGCTTATTGTTGTGTATCATTGGACCATTCTCCAAGTAGTTAACGACACAGCTCTGAGGACTTTTGTCTTTAAACCTTGTCTCCTCAGCGGCAGCTATACTCCCATCTTTCCTAAGATGTACCATGCATCTGCCAACTCGATGTTCTCAGACATCCCACCATGATTTCTCAAGAAGAATGCAATGTCTATTTGAGACATTATCTCTGGTTGTGTGCATGGTTTTGGAAGACTCTGAAACTGAAAAGCTTTATGAGTGTTGGGGAAAGAGGATTCACTTCCTACTATTTATTTGGTGTTCAGGGCCTGACCCTGCCTTGGAGGCATCCTGGACATTAGGAGATGGAAGCAAACATAAGGATATTTGTCTGCACAGGTCTCATACGCTCCAGGAGGACACTTCAGATGGGCAAATAAACAAACGAAGAAAACCCAGCACAGTATGAAAAGTACTAATGCAGAGAATTGAGCCAAGTTTTTATTTTCAAATCTAGAGAGATACCAACCTGTCAAGGAAATCACTAAAGAAATGCTAAAACCTTAGATCATGTGTTCACTCATTGATACATGCTAAGTACCTAGTACTGGCAGAAGTGAACTAGGTTTGTGAACTCTGTAAAAACTAAGTTCTTCAAGTGTTTATGATTTAGAAGGGAACCCCAGCATGCAAAATTAATAGAGCACATGGGTGAAGTATTATAATATTCACAGCATAGTTCAACTGGAAGGAAGAAGCGATAAATTATTCTTGGGAAAATCACGGATGACTTGAGAATGCTATGGAAATCAGGTTGGAATTTGAAAAGATTGGGAAAGAGAAGGCAGGGAACAGTGCAGAGAAGACAGGGAAAAGCGCAGAGAAGGCAGGGAACAGCACAGAGAAGACAGGGAACAGTGCAGAGAAGACAGGGAACAGCACAGAGAAGGCAGGGAACAGTGCAGAGAAGACAGGGAACAGCGCAGGGAAGACAGGGAACAGCGCAGAGAAGGCAGGAAACAGTGCAGAGAAGACAGGGAACAGCGCAGGGAAGACAGGGAACAGCGCAGAGAAGACAGGGAACAGTGCAGAGAAGGCAGGGAACAGCGCAGAGAAGGCAGGGAACAGCGCAGAGAAGACAGGGAACAGCGCAGAGAAGGCAGGGAACAGCGCAGAGAAGGCAGGGAACAGCACAGAGAAGGCAGGGAACAGTGTACAGAAGACAGGGAACAGTGTACAGAAGACAGGGAACAGTGCAGAGAAGACAGGGAACAGCGCAGAGAAGACAGGGAACAGCGCAGAGAAGGCAGGGAACAGCGCAGAGAAGGCAGGGAACAGCGCAGAGAAGACAGGGAACAGCGCAGAGAAGGCAGGGAACAGCGCAGAGAAGGCAGGGAACAGCGCAGAGAAGGCAGGGAACAGTGCAGAGAAGACAGGGAACAGCGCAGAGAAGGCAGGGAACAGTGCAGAGAAGGCAGGGAACAGCGCAGAGAAGGCAGGGAACAGTGCAGAGAAGACAGGGAACAGCGCAGAGAAGGCAGGGAACAGCGCAGAGAAGGCAGGGAACAGCGCAGAGAAGGCAGGGAACAGCGCAGAGAAGGCAGGGAACAGCGCAGAGAAGGCAGGGAACAGCGCAGAGAAGGCAGGGAACAGCGCAGAGAAGGCAGGGAACAGCGCAGAGAAGGCAGGGAACAGCGCAGAGAAGGCAGGGAACAGCGCAGAGAAGGCAGGGAACAGCGCAGAGAAGGCAGGGAACAGCGCAGAGAAGGCAGGGAACAGCGCAGAGAAGGCAGGGAACAGTGCAGAGAAGGCAGGGAACAGTGTACAGAAGACAGGGAACAGTGCAGAGAAGGCAGGGAACAGCTCAGAGAAGGCAGGGAACAGCGCAGAGAAGGCAGGGAACAGTGCACAGAGGGGCCCCTGGATGAGCAAGAGCTAGAGCCCTCCCTCTATTTGGCGAGACAACTTCTTGGTACGTCTTGGGCCAGTTCACTGAATCAGTTTAAATGTTTTCATCTCAGAATTGAGTAGAATGATTTTGAATGATATATACATGTCATTCTAGCTTTAAGAACCCAAGCAACCTAATTCAATTACCCACCATATACTTAATAAAGTGGCTAAAAAATAATAAAGTGGCTAATGGTTTCCATTAAGTATAGGCCATTTTTGGCCTCAGTCATGGAGTGATGTTGTGAAATGGCATTCTTGTAGTAAGGGTGGGATCTGTATGCTTTATAGATAATTTCTGTTACCAAATACAGAGAGCCTTAGGCAGCACTGGGTTTGATGCTGATGCCTTCACCAGGAATATGAGTCTACATAAAACACTTAAGGATACTCTAGCTCAGAGCTCAAAATGGACATGACAGTCTTCCCTCATAAGGGGAAGGGCAAATGAGGGAGTCCATCACGTGCTACCCGTTGAGACTTCAGTGTGGATAATGTCTGAGTGAGTGGATGAGGCCTCTATAAGCACCTACCTTGCTGTGAACAAGAGATGTGTTCCTCAAAGATCATTGTGGTTTGAATTTTCAATATCTTCCTCACACTGGAAATGTGCTGCTTCAAAAGTCCCTCCTGTGACTCTATAACTCTCCTTGCTAAACAATGTATTGTTTCTTGGATTACATGAAATTTGAATGTCTAAAATCAGGATAATTATTTTCTTAAAGGATGAATTCTCAAACTAGGCTAAGTGTGGAATAAGCTGCAAATTGTCTCCCGTTGGTATTCACTATCCCCGTCTTTCTTAGTAAGATGTTTTTTGAGCCACTGGTGTGCTCTGCTAATCAACTACATAACATAGTGTTTCCTGCATTTAGAAGGCCCAGTGTACTATGAATCAAAGCCACTAGGTAAGGCATCAGGAAGAATTCCCTTTTGTCCCTTTTTCTCTTTCTTTTTTTCTTGTCTGAAATGAAAGTTGAATATCTAGAGACCCAGAGGCATTTTGCTGCTTTGAGAATGGAAGCTGTACATTCAAAATGGTGTGACTGTGTCCCCGGTGACCTTGTATCTGCAGCTATCTGGCCTGGATTGCCTATCCTTAGATGTTTTTTTTTCTGTGAGAAAGCAATAAGATTCTATTTTAAGCCTCTGCTAGTTCTATTCTCTGATACTAGCCCCTCACTGCAATTCTGAGCTGATGCCTCTAGCAATATTAATGGCATCATCAAGTGGGCTGGGGATGTATCAAATTGGACATCACAGAAATAATCATGTCTGAGCATCTCTCCAAACTTCTCATGTATGCAAGATCCCCCAAGACTCAGTACTTAATATCAGCAATGGCATTATTTGTTAGTGAAGCTTGACCAATATTCATTGTGATGCTGGGGAGTCATATAGGAAAAGTTCTTTGTGTCATCCAAAGGACTGGGAAGTCTTCTCTAGGAGAGTCATGTGTATGCTGAATACAAACGAAAGACATAGCTAGCCATGATGCAGTAAAGATGGAAGGGCATGGGAAAACATAGGAAAGGATACTAGAGGCAAAGGAATGGTGTTTTCAAAGGCACAGAGGCCAAGTAAACTTGGCCTATTTGGGGGAACTGGGAGTGCTCATATAAATGGAGTATAGTGTTGCAAGTAAGCATAAAGGGTGGATGAAGGCAGCAAATAAGGCCAGAAAACTATGCAGAGAAGCCGATTCTGTACTGGAAAAATCCTGTTTAGATCACTGACGTGGCAAGGAAGACAAAGATGGGTGGATGGTGACGTGTTGTTTCAAGGTGTGAGGTGATGGTAAGTTCACTGAGACAACACCAGAAATACAGAGCAGACATACATCTGGGGGACAGCGCAGTGTAGAACTGACAGGACTGTGGTTGCTTGGTTTACAGGCTTCTGGCTTAAACTATAAGGTTGGAAAAGCCGAAATTACTAATAGGAACTATATAGGGCAATGTTGAATACTTCATGGGCGCTCCACTTACTGTTTCTTGTAAGAATCCTAAATGTCTGTTTCCTAATTGAACATTGGTTTGATAGCAACTGGCTTACTGAAAATTAAATTTTATTGATGATAAGGGTATGCCATCTGGCTTTTCTCTGACTGGTAGAGATCTATTTCTCTGGGTATAATAAAGATATAACCTCTGCCACAGGAAGCTATTACCTGACATTATTTATTTCCTGATAAAAAGAGCAAATCATGGCTGGACATCTGTGGAAAATGAGTTTGTAATAAAGCTAAGGTAGTTAATGTCTAAATGGGAGTTGCTCCTGCGATGATAAATGCCTACTCTGTTGAAATAGTTTCCATAAACTAAGTAAGCAAGAAGGTGGAGATACTGTATAATTGTCGACTAGGCTATAAAGGGATGTTTGTTTATTAGGTTTACACTCAACAGTGAACCCTAACCCTTATGAAGAAGGAAGATTATTTGGTGAATCCGTTTAGCAATTTATGAGCCTTTGTGCCAGAAAATTCCATTCTTTTATTATTATTGTGTGTGCACGTGTTCGTATGGGCATGTACAGAGGTTAGAGGACAACTTTCAGGAGATGGTTCTCTCCTTCCACCTGCATGTAAATTCTATGGAAAGCTCATTTGCGGATGTATTTAGTTAACATTCAGTGGCTAATAGAAATAAGTGTGTTGGATGCTAGAGCAGACAACAGCAGACAGTTACCAGGACTGGGAGTGGAGCGCTAACAGTTCAGAGCATATACAACAGTAGAAGTCTGATCATTTAGTGTGCATATGGGTTCTAGGTAACAGTTGTTTATAAAGATCATCCACTGTTTGATCACTGTCTATATTAGGGAGCAGATAGAAAATGACACCAAAGGGTGAAGCACACCTTTACTTCAACTATCTGCTGCCTTTTCTCCCTTAAAGTTCTTGATGAGGAATAATTAGCTGCTTCTATAATGTGGAATGTGACAGCAACCCACAGGTCAGCATGCTCTGAATAAGTACATCAACACCACATTATTTTTGCTTCTGTCTCGGGTGCTTTCCATGAACTCAGGTTGGATAGGAAGTGTAAATATGGCAGCAAGGGAAATGCAGCCATATCTAGGATATTGGTGATCCTGCATCAGTTTTAGTGGCCTTGGTTCTTGTGGGAAATGAAGCTATTTTTGGCTGCCTGTGGAGACAGCAGTAAAGCTTCCACTTTATGGAACCAAATAGTTAAAGCCAGATATTCAAACTAAACTTGTACAATGAGCATCAGAGTCTCAAAAAAGCTAGACATCTGCTCCTAGCTCACATTCCTGTCCAAAGGAGGATCTCACCGGGGAGGCCAGGGTGGGTGGGTTACTCTGTTCCAGTGGCCATTGTAGAGTTCAGATTCCTTCTCACTCATTGCTTTGCCTATTCTTAGACTGTTATTCATAACCGTGTGTAATCAAGGCAGGCTATAAGAAACACATCCTCTTTCCAATGCAGGAGGAAAGGAAAAGAAAGAACTGGAGACAACCTCTTCCTTTTCAAATTTAGTATAAGAAATTTACTCATCTCATTGCCCTAAATGCGATGACATCTCCCTACAAAGATCCTGGAAATAAAGTATCCATTGGATGGCTGAGTCACCCACTAAAGCTGATTTTCTAGTGCTGAGAAGACCAGGAAAATGAGGATGTTGGGGGGTTATACAAATCTCTGATACACAAAGTCTTTGATCTGTTTAGTGCTCTCTTTTTGGGGGGTGAGTTTCATTTAGTTGGTGTTTAAGGAGGGGTCATTGCATCTTACTAATGATTCCCAGATGGCTATTGTTCTTTAGTAAAGGAGTACTATTAGAAGCTACATATTTTGGGCTGGAGAGATGGCCTAGTGGTTAAGAGCGCCGACTGCTCTTGCAAAAGACCTGGGTTCGATCCCCAGCACCCACGTGGCGGCCAAGAACTGTCTGAAACTCCAATTCCAGGAGAACTCCAGTTCCAGGGGAATCCGACACCCTCTTCTGACTTCCGCGGCATTGCATGACATGGGTGCACAAACTTGCATGCAGATAGTACATTCATACACATACAGAAATAAATAAAAATAAAAACTAAAAAAAATAAAATAAGATGCTACATATTTCAACATCTTATTTAAATCAATACAATTTGAATATTTCACAATTTCAGTTATTCACACATGAAATCACTTCAATCCTAATTTGGCAATTTTGACATAATGATGATTATATTGTTCTTCATACTTCCCTCCTACCCTAAACCATCTTCAAGGGAAATGCCAGTGTACATTGAAGATTTTTCTGTAATGTTTCACAACCCTGTCCCTGGAACATGGCAGGCAAGATTTGCTAGTAGATTAATGACAGCGTTTGAAATTCAATGGAGTGCCTTGCACATTGAACAATAAAAGAAAGTGAATTAAGAGTACGTGTGTGCCTTTGAATAGAAAGCTCTGTTTCTCTTAAGCCAAACATACTTAGAAGAATTTAGCTTTTCTTAAATTTCTTTTACAATGTTAAGATGACATTTTCTAGGTTTGTCGTAATGCTCTGTGACGGGTTGTGGCTGGTAAATTGAAGATACCTGTCTTGGAAAGTTTAGGAGACACTGAGGTCTTCTCTGAGAGCACAAAGGAATCATTTGGGACCATTCAGGACTCTTCATGCTGTCATCACAGCACTAAAAGGATTTCAGTTACTGATTTCGTAGTGTGGCTGCCTATCTTTCTGCACAAGAGGCCTTGAGCTCTTTCAGGAGAAAGGCTGTGTTTTGTAGCATTGTCTTCAGGACCTGGTGTACACGTGGCACAGAGTAGAGGCTGTTTGACACATTGAGGGGATAGATGAGGGAGAAGGGAATGGAACAAGAGTCCTAAATGAAAGCTGGAAGCCCTTCTTTAGTGGACTGGAATAGAAGGATGGGAAAATGGGTATGGAAAGCAGAAATCCAGGGATCATCTATTTGATGGTTTACATCCAGTCTGTGAGGTATGAGGGCTCTCCAGTTGTCAGTAAGGTTGGGGGGGGGAGGTAAAGAGTCTGAGAAGGTATATAGCTTTGTACTAGTCACTGTGGGAAGGAGACAGTTTCATGGTACTCCTCGTGCTATCCTCCGTATAGCCTTTTTCTTCTGTTGTCTCTTTAATCATTTGAAGATGCTCAATGCTTGCATCTTAAACATACAAAACTCCCCCACAAGCCAAATCCCTGTCCAGAAATTGTCTTTTCTTTTTCCCCTTCAAAGACAAACTCTCAGGAGTTGCTACACTCAACCCCTGTGCTTTGGCTCTCCCTCGTATTCTTCCTCCACTGACTTCCTTTTCCTTCCTTCATGGAAATCATTCTTAACAAGTCCTGGTGATGTTCTTATTGAAAATGCAGTGCAAATTTCATTCTTCTATCACTTGACTTTAGAGGAGCTTTTGTCTACCCCTTCTGTCTTGAAATTTTCTTTCTTTCTTTCTTTCTTTCTTTCTTTCTTTCTTTCTTTCTTTCTTTCTTTCTCTTTGTTTCTTTGTTTCTTTCTTTCTTTCTTTCTTTCTCTCTCTCTCTCTCTCTCTCTCTCTCTTTCTTTCCTTCTTTTTTTCTGTTTCTCTCACCCTTCCTCCCACCCTCCCTCCTTCCACTCCACCTCTCAAGTTGCAGGTTCCTTTTCTGTCTTCTGCAGGGTAGATGTTATTTAGGGATTTGTCCTGGGTCCTCTCTTCTTCCTGGGTGGCTTTGCTTTGCTATTTCATATGACTTGCTTCCATATTTTTATTTACATCTTTATGCCAATAACTTCTGAATTCACATTTCACTCTTATACATCTCTCTTTAGCTCAAGATCCAAATCTGCAGATGTTTCTTGGGCTTCTATACCAACACATCCTGAAGACATCACATCCAGCGCTCAACCTACTATTCCTTCAACATCTGTCTACTCTTTCATTATACAATGCTTAGCTCCAGCCAATGGCATCTCCTTCAAGCCAGGAATCATAGCATCATTGGTAACTCTCCATTACCATGTGGTTACTTCTGTAAATTCCTTCAGGCTCTTGTGACCCATTATTGCTTCCCTAGGCTAACCATGAAGATCTCTTGCCTCCATTATTTCAACAGACTGAGTGGGTCTTCCTGTTCTTAGTCCATCTCCTGTCCTAATATAAATCTCCTGAATAGAGAATGCCCTTTCTTTTTTTTTTTTCTTTTTGAGACAGGGTCTTCCTGTACCCCAGATGTCCTGGAACTCACTCTGTAGACAAGGCCGGCCTTGAACTCACAAAGATCTGCCTGCCTCTGCCTCCCAAGTGCTAGGATTAAAGGCGTGTGCCACCATGCCCAGCTGAGAATGTCCTTTCTAAGTATAAATGTTTTATCATTTTCTTTCTTGCTTAGATTTTTAAAAAGATGTCCATTTCTCTATGAAATTCAAACTTTTTCTGTATTATAATTTTCCTGACCTGACCACAGATGGTCTCTCTTGTGCATCTTTGACCATCTGCCACCACCCTCAGCTTTCTAGGCTATCTACAAACTGGCCCTCTTTGAATAATTTTTGAAATATAAAATAAAATTATATTTAGAAGACAGATATTATAAAATTAATAAAAAGGAACTCAAGGGAATTAAAACCAAGAAATTTGGCATGGTACTTATCTTTGATTGGAGGTAGTGGTCTGAAGGGCACGGAGTGGTAGGGAACAAGAGGAGTTATACAGGGAGATACAGTTTGCTTTCAAGACCATGTTGGGGTAATGAACTCCCAGCTTTAAAAATTGCAATGTATTATTCTATCAATATATCTAAAGAGAAAAACCATGTGATCATTGTCTCTGATGCTGAAAAGCATCTGCTAAATTTTCAACAAATATCACGACTGACAAAATTCATTGAAACCAAAAGGTCATGAATGGCCTAACCATGGAGATTAGGAGTCTACAGAGTGTGGGTCCATGGACGGGTCATGTATATTCAGCTTCACTCACCCAGGGCTCAGGGAACATTGTGGAAGAGGGGATGGGAAGATTGTAAGTGCCAGGGAGGTGTGCAAGACCAAATGGAAATGGAATCCTATAAGCTCTTGGAACCCTGCTCATATGAATATACAATATTGGTGTCAGCAGGCACAAGGTACATGTAAGCTCAACAAGACAAAAACTCAGCATGGAACTGCAGAAAGGTGCAGCAGAACCCAATCTTAGCTGAAGAAATATTGGCAGCAGATTACAATTAGGTGAGGGAGAACTGGGCTTCTTTAAGTGAGGGACTTTGGATAGACTGACGAGTGTTCGGTGGATGAACTGGCACTGAGGAATGGCTGGAGAGATTAATTTGGCACAATAGGCCAAATTAATGAACTCTAGAGTGGGGGACTATGGGAGGGTGCCAATGGAGAAGGGGGTATAAAAGAGAGTAAGACTGATTGAGATGTTACGTGTGAAATACATAAAAATTTAAAAACCTGGTTTTTCAGTAAGTTTTGTCAGTTGTGGTATTTGTTGAAAATTTAGCAAATCCTTCTTTGAATATTTAAGCAAGCCCTGTTTTTTTAATTAATTAATTAATTTATTTATTTATATGAATGTACTGTCTGCATGTAGGTTTGTGCACCCGTGTCGTGCAATGCCATGGAGGTCAGAAGAGGGAGTCGGATTCCCCTGGAACTGGAGTTCTCCTGGAATTGGAGTTACAGACAGTTCTCAGGCGCCATGTGGTGCTGGGGATCAAACCCGGGTCCTCTGCAAGAGCAGTCGGTGCTCCCAACCGCTACGCCATCTCTCCAGCCCCGCAAGCCCTGATTTTTGTTTGTTTGTTTGTTTTTGTTTTTGATCTTTTTGAGACAGGGTCTCCCTTTAGTTCTAGCTGGCCTGGAGCTCACTCTGTAGACCAGGCTGGCCTTGAACTTGGAAATATCCGCCTGCCTCTGCCTCCCGAGTGCTGGGATTAAAGGCATGCACCTCCATGCCTGGCTCACAAGCCTTGTTTTTTTTTTTTTTTTTTTTTTTTTTTTTTATGTCTTTTTTTTTTTTTTTTTTTTTTTTTTTTTTTTTTTCTGTTGGAACTCTCTTTTTTCCATTTTTGCTCAGCTAATATTCATTTATTAATTCATTTAACAGTTATTTTGCCCATAAATTGTAGTATTAACAAGATATTATTTTAGGTACTAATGACATAGTAATGAACAAAATTTAGAAAGTCCCTATTGACCAATATCAGGATTCTTTAAAAATTTTTTTGTGTGTCATTTGTCATGTCATCTGTCATTCGGGTCATCCAGTTAGGACTTATTCTTGTATCTAGGGAAAACTGTTTGCCACACTCTGTAGAAAAAAAAATACCCAAGAAGTGTCAGGATCAAGCAGTAGTCAGCCCACTGGAAATGATGAGTATAGGTCCCAGGACACTTGCCTTGGTTCCACATAGTGCCAGCACTGTTGTGACTCAGCTCTAACTACCTTCCTAAAATGAGGCTCTGATGGAGGCCGATGACTGTGGTTCCCAAGATTAAGGTTCAGTCTTTTAGCACAGTGGTAGAAACTAAGCTTTGCATTTAAGCTAGGCAAGATGGATAGGTCCTAGAGCTATTGCAGAGTATGGTATGTATACTTAGCAAGACAGTACTGGGTGTGTATTTATGTGTATATATTTATGTATATATAATATATATATACATAAATATATATATATGCTGAGGGTCTATTTCATGTGTTCTTTTTTCTTTTTTAAAATTAGTTTATTATTTTTCATTTGTATGAGTGTACTGTCTACATGTAGGTTGGTGCACCCATGTCATGCAATGCTGTGGAGGTCAGAAGAGGGCGTTGGATTCCCCTGGAACTGGAGTTAAAGATGGTTCTTAGCTGCCATGTGGGTGCTGGGAATCAAACCCGGGTCCTCTGCAACCGCTAAGCCATCTCTCCAGCCCCGTTCATGTGTTCTTATCAAAAAAGAAAAAAATCAAATTCATGAAAGAGAGAGAATCAAGTTAACTTACCTACAGTCAAATAGCTACACCTGGGCTTGATACTGTGTCAAGCAGCTAGAGGAACTGAAATGGTATAGTTGTCAAATAGGAGATGATGAGAATTTGGACTATGGTAGCAACGGAGATGGAGAAAAGTACTTGGATTCAGGATAGATACACTGGTGGGCAGAGACTGAGCTCAGTTGGAAAGTGTTTTCCTTGTTAACGTGAAAATCTGAGTGTGATCACCAGAACTCACATTCAAAAAAGTCAGGGATGGTGACATGTACTCCTAAGGCCAATGCTGGAGACATACACCTAGGGAAACCTCTGGGCCATGTGGCCAGCATGCCCAGCCTACTTAGTAAGTCCCAGACCAGTGAGAATCCTGTCTCAAAAAATGTAAGTGTAGCCTGTGGAATGACACCCAAGGTTGTCCTCTGGCTTCCACACTTCCATGCACACATGAACAAACAGCTGCACCCCCACGAGTACACACACACACACACACATACACACACACACACACACACACACACACACACACACAAGATGCAGGCAAAATGGCAAAATGACAAAGACTCATTGATAGTGCCTAGATTTTAGATAGGAATAACTAATGGGAGATGATGGAATCTTCTGAGATTGCAAGACTTGGAGAGGAGGACCATTCAGATTGATGGGGCTCAGTAGACAGGAAAGAGAGGAACATGAGCCTACTTTGGTGAAGGTAAGACTGAGATGCTTAATCAATCATCTCAAGTCAGACCTAACACATCTAGATGCCGCTTAAAGTTGTAAATCTAGATGAGGCCATCTATGGATGTTTTGAAGGTAGGCAAGAAAAAAATCTCTGAAGCTGATTGCTGAGACTGAATTATGTTTAGAGGTTATATTAGAGGGGGAAGAGCCAGGAAAAGGCTTGAGAAATGAGGCCATTAAGGTAAGTGAAAAATGAATATTTCCACCATTGTCACAGAACCAAGATTTAAAATTTGGGGATTAAAAAAATTTATGTGTTGGGCTGGAGAGATGGCCTAGTGGTTAAGAGCCTCGACTGCTCTTGCAGAAGACTCAGGTTTCCCAGCAACCACATGGCGGCTGAGAACCATCTTTAACTCCAGTTCCAGGGGAATCCAACACTCTTCTGACCTCCGCATCATTGCCCGACATGGGTGCACAAACCTACAGGCAGACAGTACATTCATACACATAAAAAATAAATAAAATTAAAAAAATAAAAAATAAATTAATAAAAAATGTAAAATAAATAAGATTAAAAAATTATGTGTATGAATGCTTTGCCTGAATGTATGTAAGAGCAACACATGTGTGCAATGCCCACAGAGGCCAGAAGAGAGTTTGAATCCCCTGGATCTGGAGTGGCTGATAGCCACCATGGGGGTGCTGAGAACAGAACCCCAGTCCTCTGCAAGTAGAGCCAGAGCTCTTAACAGCTGAGCCTTCTCTCCAGCCCCAGAAGCAAGATCTTGTCAATAATAGATCTCTTGTATGTGTGTCTGTGCAATCCTGAAGTATGTGATGATCAGTTTTGGTCTCTCATTGAACTTGGAGCTCACCAGGTTCACTGGACAGCAAGTTTCAGAGAATCTCCAGTCTCTGCTACCCCCACTTTCCTAATGCTGGGGTTACAGGCATTCAGTGGCTCACCTAGCTTCTTTGTGTGGGCACTGTGGATCTCAAGACCTTATGTTTTAAGAGCACGCACTTTACCAACTGAGCTATCTCCCAAGTTTCTCTGAGTATATATCTTAACACTCTTGACTTAATCTATACTATTATAAATTTCGTAGATAAATAAACCAAACTTTATAGTACGAATGGCACCTATAGTACGAATTAACGGTCCAATCCCCATTTTGTCCCTGTTCTCCATAGTGCTTGCTTTCTTGCACAGGATGGGACCTGTCCATGACCAGTCAGGTCCTGTGCTTTCCACTATTGTCTACTCTGGTTATGTGCCCTGGTTAGGTGTTTTTCAACAGGCCAGGAGAGCATTAGAGGTAGATGCTAAGCGGTCCTATAATTCCAATGCCTAACATTTCCAGGGTTATTGAACATGACATAGAAATTAAAATTGTATATGTTTAAAGTATACAAGTTGTGTGTTGTGAAATTACCACTATAATTATGCTGGCATGCTGCCTCCTCACAAGATCAGTGCTTTAGAGATCTGCATGGCTGTACTGATTTCAGCATTTCTACAGGTGCTAAGGTACATAAACAACCAACCTCCTCTTATTTTCTTTTTAATGGACACATAACATTTGTTCATATTTATGATATATCATACTATCATTCATGTATACAATGTATGATGAACCAATTAGAGTAATTAGCATTTAAAATTTATTTTTATTTTATGCATATGGGTGTTTTCTAGGCATGTATGTAAGTACATCTGTGTCATGCAAAGCCTGCAGAGGACATGTGGGGGTGTCAGATCCCCTGAACTGGGATTGTGGTGGTTGGGTGGCTGGAAATTAAACCCAGGTCCTTTGGAAGAGTGGCCAGTGCTCTCAACCACCAAGCCATCTCTTCATCCATCATTACCATTCCTGTCTCTTCAGACATTTATTATTTCTCTCTATTAAGAAACTTCAGATTCTTCCTTTCTGGTTATTTAAAATAAATATATATTAAGAAAATGAAAAAAGAGACAATCTTGAGGTTCAGCCTACACTGGTATGAGCCGCTATGCTCTATCTCCTGGTCCCTCTAAAGCAGATAGATGTCTGCAAAGGAGCAGTGAGCACCTAAAAATGGGAGGAGTGGCTGAGTGGATGGCCTGTTCCCAGGTCAACCAGGACTATTGCCAGTCCTCTGGAAGGCTCAAGAATGTTCGACAGCCTTGGTCAAAAACTGATAGAAAACACTGCTAAATAAATAAAGGCAAATAACACACAATCTTAAAATGAAGACAAATGCATTTTAGGTTGATCTCATTTTCTCATTTTTCTTCAGAGGACCAAGTAGCCCTGGTGTCCCTAGTGGAATTGATATTAATCATGATCATTTACCTTCCAGAAAAAAAAAGAATCCCCAAAGTTCTAGAAGCTGGATTTCTAAATTTCTGGTGCATTTGAAAATCATAGCCTTTTCTTTAAAAAATAAATTACTAACCACAGAAGGAAAGGAAAACATTGCAAACCAGGGTCATTTTGCAGACTTGTTTGGCACTTTCATTTAGGATATTTATCCAGTTTAAAAATAAACATTGCTAGGTTTCCATTCCAGCTTGGTTCAAGAGTGAGTTCTTTACTTCTAACTCCATGACACAAAGTCTAATAGAAAAAACATAGGGCTGTATGGTAGGAAAAGGACAGAATTGGAGGAGAATGTGGATAATGTGAATTATAGCCAATATTACATCTTGAACAAGCAGAGAATATATGCATACCTATTTGCCTTTTGATCCTGTTTCTGACAACTTTCAGCTTGTCTGCATTCTGCTCAAATGTGAGCACACTGATTCTGAAAAGACAGTGTCAGATCAGGAGACCTCGAAATGCCTGGTGCATCCTGAAACCGGAAGGTAACAGTCTTCTTGATATGATCATCATGGCCTGATTCATTTGGTTTCACCTTAGTTTACATGGCACACATTTAATTGTCTAATGTTAACAATTAATGCTCAGTTATATAAAACAATAGTCACAAAACAGCTCATGATGATCCGTATTTGGAGCAGTTGAACTCCTGTCTCCATTTCTGCCAATGAGAACACAATCTTTCTTCCCCTTCCCCTTCCTTCCTTCCCTCCCTCCCTCCCTCCCTTCCTTCCTTCCTTCCTTCCTTCCTTCCTTCCTTCCTTCCTTCCTTCCTTTCTTCCTTTCTTTCTCATTCAGTATACTCTTCACTTGCTCTTAACAATAACAACAAAATGGATTTGAAGTTACTTGGGGAAATATGTGAAATATAAAATCTAACGGGGGCTAGATGAGGAAATTGAAGTGAAAGGAAGTCAGCAAAAGTGGGAGCTAGCCAAGGGTGAGGTTAATGTTTGGCAGGAGAAATAAGCTCTATTTGAAACCCAGAAGTTGACCACAAACCCTGTTTTGAGTTTCTTAAGAAGACAATTAGGGGATCTGAGATCTCCCAAGAGCAGCTGAAGCAAGCACAGGTAGGTAGGTAGGAGCTGGGTGCTACAGCAAGGCTGATTGTTGATTGACTTAATCTAGTTAATCCAGTTGTCTTTGGCTTAATTGGCTTTTGTGGCTGTGGGGGCTGAGTTATCCTCCCAGCTGGTATAAAAGGTAGGGTTGTGTGAGTCTTGAGATCTGAGATCTCCTGAGACCAGCTGAAGTGCAGGTACTCCCCCCCCCCCCAAACTGGGATTATGAAGGCATCTGAAGGAGGCAAGCAAAGCAAGCCTTCAACACAGTGAAGAAGCATTTAGGACTCACATTGGAATACAGGCAAGAAGAAGCCCATATGCTAGGAACACGAAGAAGAGACAACATGG